>JAKOGI010004588.1:0-7500 GCA_029747015.1 Carnegiea gigantea
TATATATAGATATTTATATATATACATATATACATTTGCATATATATACATATGTATATATATATATATATATATATATATATATATATACACATATATATACATATACATGTATACATATGCACATGCACACACACATGCACACGCACACACACAGAGATATATATATATATACGCACACATACACACACACAAACATATATATATATATATATATATATATGTGTGTGTGTGTGTGTGTGTGTGTGTGTGTGTGTGTATATGTATATGTGTATGTATGTGTAACACCCGCGTTCTTTGTTGCTGTGTTAAGCTAACTGTCTTACCCCTTTGATGTTACGAAATCGTATTTTATGAATGATATGAGTTAAATTATTGTTGATGTGCCTGCGTGAAAAATAACTTTATCAAAAAGAATATTATTGTTGCTATTACTATTATTATTAGTTTTGAAATTAATTCGATGATTTTTAATAAGCGTTAATAAGGATTATTATTGGGTACTAAATCAAGTAGGAACCTAAATACGATTAGGTTGTCAACCTTAGAAATAGTTTCATCGTTTATCGAATCGAACGTTGACCTATTTGGAAAGAATAATTGATGAAGGGGCATGCTACCAATTTTGGTTCAGAGTACGGGATACGAACTAGGCTAGTGGTGTTAATTTGAGCAAGCTTGAGACAAAACAAAAGAAACAAAAAAACAAAATAAAACAAAAACAAAAGGGGGCCGAAGCCCCCTTCTTCTACCAGAAAACACGAGAAGGGGAGTTCGCCTGTTACTTGAGCCCCCACAACCCAAATGAAGAGAAAGAGATGGTTTGAGAGAGGTAAAGCTGGGGAGTGGCATCCGGAGGTGAGCAGGGGTGACCCCAAAACCCGTTCACCCCCGATCTCGGCCAGACCAAAGGGAGATAGAGAGAAAGAGCAGGGAGGTCGAGGCGGTGGTGGGTGTGGCAACGCACAATCGACATCGGCGGGACGATGGCGAGGCATCAACGGTAAGGCGTCCGCTGTGGGTGGACTTGAGTCTGGCGACAGCGAATTAAGGGTTTGAGGGCTAGGGTTTTCAAACCCTAGGTGTCACAACCGCAGTGACCCACGATGCCGACGGTGGGGCTTGACTCCGACGGTTAGGTGAGGTCGATAGAAACAGAGAGGAAGGAGGATGGGCAGCACGGTGGCAGAACGACTCATCTTTGTGAGGTGGGTGTTTCTCACCTCCTAAGTTATTAGTAATTTAAAACGAATTTCAATGATTATAGGTAGTTTATGTTTAATTCTGAAACTGTTATCAGTAATTGGAGGTTTGAAGTTGAAATCTGGTAAAAACGATGATCATGCTAATTTGGGGTCATGTATGTTGAATTGACGCATAGTTTTGCTAATTTGTCAACTTGGGGAAATGTAAAGTAGGCGGATTATGCTCTAATGTTGTCGCCAAAATCAGCTTAAACATGTTTAAAGTTGTTTGAGTGATTACTTATGAATACTATGCTTGTGGATATTGGTTTTGTGAATTAATCGATTGAATTACTGTGATACTAAACCGAGCTTGGTAGTTAGTTGGATTGAGGTGAAGCCATTAAGTAATCGGGAGGTTCTTGTGGTTGGTGTTATGTGAGGAGGGACCTGGGTTTGATATTAACTGCAATCGTGTGGATTGTAGGGTTTATGAATTATTATAGTGGATTCTGCTGAAACTGTTCCTGCGAAGCATTATGAATGTGCTACTTGTGAATCCCTTCCTTTTTATTGTTGTTAAGCGATGCTATGCGATTGATTTTTTAACTTAGACATCTTTAAAAAGGGTCGTTAAAGGTTTGTTTTCATAATTAAAAATGTTTTTAAATATTCATCAGTTGCCTGCTAGTTTGTTAAGACATTTGTAGCCTAAAAGATCCTAAATCGTTGAACTACTCAGTGAGTGACTTAACTGAATAGTCGATAGGTTTAGGAAGTTAAAAAGCAAACAAGTAACGACTTTGAAAATATTTAAGGCTTTAGTCTATTCAAATCCCTTCTTGTGTTTAAAAGGATTGAAACGAACTGGAAAATGGCAACTGAAGATGTCTATTAGGAAACTTAGATTGAAATGTATGCTAGCAAAGTACTTTGAGTTTCAAAGTGTTTTAAATTACGAGTTAGTGACTCCATTACGATTTTAAGAGGTTTCCAAGTTGAATTATGAAGTGTTTGACTATGTTACATGTGAGCCCCTCTGTTTTATGTCATTAAGCTTTATCATGTGTGTGAGGGTGGAATTTTAAAAAAGAAGGTTTGTCGTGGTTGAAAATAAAAGTTGTCATACCTATTAGAGAATGATGGCATAATTTTAACTACACAAATGCAGTTTTTAAAGCATAAAGAACTTTTAAAAGGGGTGAGTTATATGATAAATGATTTCGCTGTGAGAGACAGCAAGCTTATTAGCCGCTATGGCCATATGCTTTAAATTGGCTAAGATAACATACCTAGGGACATATGTAAGATGGGAGTGAACCTACTAGAACAAGGGAATCCCTAGCCTATGGAGTCAGTCCCAGTAGTGGGGGACCCTAGAAGACCCTGATGAGGGTGTAGGTCCATTTATGTTGTCATCCTGGGAGTAAGAGTTTATGAGTGAGTATAGTCTCACTAGGGGTTGGGAATAGATCTCACCTAACCAGCACATTTTGATGATGTTATGCCAAGAGTATTTTCTTAATAAGTAACAAAAGCAGTTGACATTTCGCCATTCTAAGTATTTCAGGAAAAAGAAAAAAATTTAAGGGCCATTAAGAGAC
This sequence comes from Carnegiea gigantea, assembly GCA_029747015.1. NCBI lineage: Eukaryota > Viridiplantae > Streptophyta > Magnoliopsida > Caryophyllales > Cactaceae > Carnegiea > Carnegiea gigantea. Next base: position 2,789 of record JAKOGI010004588.1, read on the forward strand.
CAGTTCGAATAAGATTCGAAAAGCTTATAAAGGTCATTAAAGGACCAATATGAAAGAGATTTCTTTTTAAAGAATATGAGCCTCAGGAGTTTAAGTATGGTGTTTTTAAGAAAAAGAAAGAAAGCTTCTTGTGCATATCCTGTGCATATCTTATGAACGAGATTCCAAGAATAGTTTAGATCAAATTTCAAATAAAATATAGCTATATCCTTGTAATGCACCGAGCATATAAGCTTTCAAATGTGCATATTCTTAGAATAAAACATGAGTCACCGCATTTTCAATTTGAGTATTTGAAAGCACTTTTACTATATCCTTGTTGGTTACTTGCTTATGTGCCTAAATGCTTGATCATTAGGGAAGTTTGGTTATCAAGGGCTTAGCAATAAGCTCAGGTAGCTAGTATGAGGATTAAGGGTGATGATGATTCCTTTTGGGGGCTATGATTGCCTAATATGATAATAATATACAAATGACATGTGCCTACTACTTATCATTATTGCCTACAAATGGTTTTGGTTTTAAGGAGTCAGGAAATGCTCACTGAGCGTGTGGTAGCTCATCCCATCTTTATTTCCCCTTTTCCCAAGTTTTTTATGTGACAGGCGAAGTCAATTATATATACCAAGTTGGAAAATCCCCTTGCTTTGAAAAGGTGTCATGTGAGCACATGTAGAAGTGGAGTTCTATGTCAAATGATGTAATATAATGTATCCCTAGAGTTGTAAGTGTATGTAAATAAAGCACTCTAGTTCTTGTAATGTATATTGCTTATAAGTCGCTCTGTATGGTCATGTAAGCCAACCATCTTATTAGCCAGATGTCTTTTTAGCTAAAGATAGTTAAATTTTGGAATGTAAATCCCAGTACTCCGGATGTATGATCCGTCGAGTTGTATATTTGATTTCCTTCTCTATTATGAACTTTATGATTTTGGTGTACTCTGGGTGAGTGGCACGAGAGCTGTAGACTCCGACGTGTAACCATTGGGCTTATTTTAAAGTTTTATATGCTTTTGTTTAATGCATGGATTGATTATAAGGCTTTTAGCATGGGAAATGGTCAGTTTTCAGGCGAAACTCTGTCTATTTCGCTCTAGAATTTAAGTAGGAGTTAAGAAACCATTAACATCACTAGCCCTAGGGGTTGCGGGTGTTATAGATGGTATTAGAGCAAGGTCCTGCGACCACAGGGTGCGACCTAAGTCTTGCATTCATATAGTTAGATAGGAATGCGTTCATGATGATGTGATTTATGCCCACTTTTGTGTGCAAATGTGGGTTTTGTGTGAACGTTGGTGTCTTTAGCTAGTTATGTGCGGCTTGAGTGAGCTCATTGATTTAATGAATAGACCATTCGCTAAGAGTATAAGCCAAATAACTTGTGTTCTCATGAATTAGCTAAGTGTTGGCTCAATCAATGATTGTTTACATGTATGCATGTTGGTGATTTTAATCAAAAGTTTAAAATACATTTCTGTTGAATTCAAATGATAGGAAAAGTCTTAACTCTAAGCTCATTTTTGCCCCTAAAGTACGATTTGCTCCTCGGCCCCCATAATGGAGTGAGCAGATGTATTCAAAGGTTGGTTGAGAAAGAGCTAGAAACAGTTAAGTTATTCTAATTTTAAAACCTAGAAACTTCGAGAGTTAAGATCCATCATAAATAGTGAGTTAAGGTTTTTCCTTCGCATAAAAGACCTTTCTAATTCTATAGTTAGGCCTTACTTTTGCATCTGAATACTTGTATTTGCTTTGCGATGATGTTCGAGCCGTTCTCTGAACATAAGTTTTTATGTGTAACTGGATGTATCTAATATATGCATGCCAAGATGCATTTGTTGCTTGATGTGACTTGATTATCCAGAATATTTAAGTTTTGTAATTTATGGCACGGCATGACCTTTGACTCGTTATTTACGTTCCGTGAATTCTATAATTCCATGTTATAGCTGAATAATCGCACATGCATGTATTTAAAGTACGATACAGGGACCATGGGAACTTGCATTCGCATATTGCCCTTGTATTCTATATTGACCAGAGTAGCGCAACGGAAGCATGGTGGGCACATGACCCACAGGCCCTAAGATTCGTCTATGAGCATAACCCTTCACTCGTATAAATCTATGACCTAGAAGGTGATCAGTTTCAAGTAGGGACCTTAGGGAAAGTCTTCCACCATCAAAACCATCAACTTACATTCTTGCCTTAGCATTTTCTTCTCAAGTTGTACCTATCGATATGTTATGCTAGTTCATGCTATTCGTGATTCTTGAACTTCAGTGCTCTATTGTTGACTCTATGTGATATCAATGTGATTTCGAGTGCTACTTCAAGTTCCATTGATGCCAATATGACGTATTATGATGCCTCTGCTACGTTAGTGTGATGTGGTAGCTTACTAGTTAATTGATTTAACCTTTGCTCTATTTAATATCTTCATGTTTTGAGTGAACCTGATATGTCCTGTTTAAGTTGCCATGAATGAAAGGCCTAAAAGTTAGTTGTGATTGATGTGTGAACATAAGAATGTCAGTTGCATATGCTTCTCTTTTGTAAATTGCTTGCTATATGCGTATTAGACGGTTTCATGTTGCTTATGATTCATAAGCTTGAGAATGCTGAATTGCTGATTCTATGTGATGCCATGGTGTGTAACTGATGTTATGTGGTGCTATGTGATGTCCTTATTGCCCTAATGTGTTATAAGAGTCCCCAGGTTAACTGTTTTGATCCTAAAAGTGACTGAATTCATATTTTAGAATGAGACTACTTGTATATGACCTTGAGGTATCACTGCACAATTGTCCTACCTTTAGATTTCAATTCATAATGATGCATGTACATAGAGTTGTTGTTTACTATGTGGATTGAGTCTAGATAATTGAAAATCTATGTTACTTTTTTAAAACAAGCTTAATATGGTTTTCTATGCCAAATCAATTGCCCTCTCCTATGCGATTGCCCTCAGCGCCTAAATATAGTGAGTAGTCACTCGAAGAGCATTAGCGAGGGGGAGACTAGATAGCATAAACCCCTTTCTTTTGTTTTGATTAACTGTAGAACAAGACTTTGGATTTTAGTGCGAGTTGTGCAGATCATATCATGTGTGTGCGCATCTTAGGTGCGGCTGAACATAGCTTGAGAATTTCGGGGATGAAATTCTTTTAAGGGGGGAGAATGCAACACCCGCGTTCTTTATTTCTGCAGTAAGCTGACTGTCTTACCATTTTAACATTACAAAATCATATTTTATATGCGATACGAGTTAAATTATTATTGATGTGCCTGCGTGAACGATACTTTTATTAAAAAAATATTATTGTTGCTATTATTATTATTATTATTATTATTATTAGTTTTAAAGATTTTTCGATGATCCTTAATAAGCATTAATAAGGATTATTATCGGGTACTAAATTGAGTAGGAACTCGAATACGATTAGATTGTCAACCTTAGAATTGGTTTCGTTGTTTATTGAATCAAACCTTAACATATTTGGAAACGAATAATCGATGAAGGGGCATATTACCGATTTGGGTTCAAAGTACAGGATACGAACTAGACTAGAAGTGTTAATTTGAGCAAGCTTGAGACAAAACAAAAGAAACAAAATAAAACAAAAACAAAAGGGGGCCGAACCCCCTTCTTCTGCCAAAAAACACGAGAGGGGGGTTCCCCCTATTACCTGAGCCTCCACAACCCAAACGAAGAGAGAGAGAGGGTTCGAGAGAGGCGGAGCCAAGGAGTGGCGCCCGGAGACAACGCTGGCGGGTAGCAGCGGCGACCCCAAAACCCATTCATAACCCCTAATCTCGGCCAAACTGAAGGGGGGGAGAGAAAGAGGGAGGGAGGGAGGTCGAGGCGGTGGTGGGTGTGGTAACATACAATCAACGCGGGCGAGACAACAGTCACACGTCAACGGCGAGGCATCCACCGCGGGTGGGCTTGAGTCCGGCAATCGCGAATCAAGGGTTTGAGGGCTATTGTTTCAAACCCTATGTGTCACAACCATAGTGACCCACGATGCCAGCGGTGGGGCTCAACTCTGGCAGCTAGGTGAGGTCGATAGAAAAAGAGAGGAAGGAGGATGGACAGCACGGTGGCATAATGAATCATCTTTATGAGGTGGGTGTTTCTCGCCTCTTAAATTTTTTGTAATTTCAAACGTATTTCAACGCTTATGGGTAGTTTAAGTTTAATTCTGAAACTGTTACCAGTAATTGGAGGATTTGAGGTTAAAATCTGGTAAAAATGGTGATGATGCTAATTTGGGGTCATGCATATTGAATTGACGCATAGTTTTGCTAATTTGTCAACTTGGGGAATTGTAGAGTAGGCAGATTATGCTCTAATGTTATTGCCAAAATCAGTTTAAACATGTTTTAAGTTGTTTAAATGATTACTTATGAAAACTATGTTTGCGCATATTGGTTTTGTGAATTAATCAATTGAATTATTATGATACTGAATCGAGCTTGGTAGTTGGATGGCTTGAGGTGAAATTATTAAGTAATTGGAGGTTCTTGTGGTTTGTGTTGTGTGAGGAGGGAGCGTGGGTTTGATATTAATCACAATCATGAGAATTGCGAGGTTTATGAATTATTAAAGTGGATTCTGCTGGAACTGTTCTTGCAAAGTGTTATGAACGTGCTACTTGTGAATCCCTCCCCTTTTGAAGTTGTTAAGTGATGCTATGTGGTTGGTTT
>JAKOGI010004588.1:12500-23773 GCA_029747015.1 Carnegiea gigantea
TTAAAGACGTAAGATCCCTTCAAGTGGGCACTTACGATGCCTTGCAAGCAAGAATAGGTTCCTTCTGGACTTATTTGACTCAACTTCTTCCTGTCATAGAGAAAACCTGGGGGAAAAGGAAAAGAGTAGTGGAATGAGCAACCACACGCTCAGTAAGTGTTCCCCAACCCCCTTAAAACTAAAACATTTTCAGAGAATACTACTCGTATTAATCACATACCAAGCATTTCGGTAATACCAATCATTATATTAAGCTATATATAGCATATACATGGGCTATTCACATGCCAAACCTTCATTCATTCAATCATTCAAGGATTACGTTCTCATTCATAGCTGTTAGACCCGTTAGGCTATTCACATGTTACACATACATTCATAGAACCTTTAATACTTTAGAAACCTTCTCATCCGACGCATGCAGGTTTAAGCAAATAAACTCAAGGTAGGAGAAGGGAAAGGCTACATGACATGAGAATCCACATTCAAACATGCTTGAGGATCATTTCATCGTTCATTTATTGAAAGCTTTCTTTCTTTCGTTGAAAACGTTTTCTTAGCCTTAAAAGGAAGTTTCATTTCGTTTGGTCCTGTAACGACCCTTATAAGCTTTTCATACATCATTCCATATTGTCTTTTGGGCTCATATAAAAAGAACTTCCTTTCCTTTTTAATCATTTAAAATGGCAAAGGCCAATTGCTTTTCTTAACTTAGTATGAAAATACTTCTGGCATAAGATCATTACAGGTGCTGATTGGGTGAGATCTATTCTCGACCCCATAGTGAGACCTAACGCTCACACTTAAGCTCTTACTCCCGGATGGCTACATATAACATATCGGACCATTACATTAGCCCTCGTCAGGGCCTCCAGGGGGTTCCGGACTTTCCCCTAGGTTAACATCATTCTTTTCATCGCTCTTTTCATATAACATCGTTCTTTTCATATGGTCCGAAGCACATTATCTTAGCCACTTTAAAGCGTATGGGCCATAACGGCTAATAATTTTGTTGTGTCGTTTGGTAAAATTGTTTAACATGCAACTCACACCATTTCTAAAACGTTTTAGGGATTCCTCCCAAACATTGTTTGAGTAGCTAAAGTAGGCCATTGCTCGTTACTAGACATGGCTATTATTAGTTTGAAAACACGAGAAACGTTCTTTGTCAAATCACCACACTTTCACACATAATGCATCTTAGACATAAAAGAGGGAAAGGGATTTACACGTTTCACATTCAAACATTTCATAATCATTTCAACAACACAATGAACCACACATGACCTCGCAATCCACACGATTACGGTTAATTCACAACCCAGGCTCCCTCCTCACAAGCATCATACCACAAGGACCTCGAACTACTCATAGTTCTTCCTCAAGCCATCTAACTACCATCTCGGTTCCAGTTCATAATCTAGCATCCTAATCATAATGTTATACTGAAAAGTGATACATAAACTTATGAAACTTACCAATGCTGGACTTATCGATTAGCCAACTAACAATTAGCAGCGTGCTGCAACCAACAGTTATATCCAAGCAATTATATATATATATATATATATATATATATATGCACACACACACACACACACACACATGTAAGCATCCATAAGGGCTAAACTTAATAAGAAGCGTGGGGTGTGATTGGCATTCATGTAGGTTAGCTAGGAGTCGTAAGCAAGCCATTCTAAAGCCAAACATAACTCTCTAAATGGACAAGTATTGACTTCATGTTACCTTTAACCTATTACGTCATTTACATTTTCATGGTAAACATAAAACGACTCACTTATTGTATGACTATCTGTACCATTGAAGTCTAGCAAGAATCAAATATCTAGTTAAATATAGAATGAATCATTTGTTTAGGCTAACATGATCAATTAGGCATATTACGACCCTAAACTTCCGTTTGTCATATCACTGTCGCTAATCAAACCCATTTAGATCATTTTAGACATATTACGCCTTTAGACGTTTGTTCCTTTCATCGTAGTCATTTTCGAATCTAAATAAGTCGTTTAAGTGTAAGTCCTTTCAAGGTGTTCGTTCCCCTTCGACATTGTCAATCGGGCACGATTTAACTAAGCATACATAAGACGATTCTAAGCATTTAAAATGTGCTTCGAAGTTATTAAACGATTATAAAGTTAACTTAAATGTACATCCGTCGATACTAACATTTATAGTTCATTTCAAAGTCAATAAGCGATTATAAATTAATTAAACATATATACGCTGGTTCTAAACTTGCATAATTCATTTCGAACTAACCTTTTAGGCATGGATTAACTATATGCAATCGAATTAACACTTCAATCATGATTTACATCCATTGATTCGAATCGACGCTAAACATATTTAAATTACTTCGAATTAACACTTAAATCATGATTTACATCCATTGATTCGAATCGACGCTAAACATATTTAAATTACTTCGAATTAACACTTCAATCATGATTTACATCCATTGATTCGAATCGACGCTAAACATATTTAAATTACATTGAATTAACATGTCAAGCATAATTTGCACCCATTGATTCGAATCGACGCTAAACATATTTAAATTACTTCGAATTAACACTTCAATCAGGATTTACATCGATTGATTCGAATCGACGCTAAACATATTTAAATTACTTCGAATTAACACTTCAATCATGATTTACATCCATTGATCGAATTAACACTTCAATCATGATTTACATCCATTGATTCGAGTCGACGCTAAACATATTTAAATTACTTTGAATTAACATTTCAAGCATAATTTACATCCATTGATTCGAATCGACGCTAAACACATTAAATTGTTTCGAGTTAACATTTCAAGCATAATTTACCTAAATTGATTCCAAGCGATTCTAAACATGCATGATTCATTCCAAAACTACTTTTCAGGCCTTAGTTAACTAAACTAACATACAACACAATTTAAAGGTTAAAACGATTTCGAAACTACTAATACTTAGGAGGTGAGAAACACCCACGTCGATTCCATGCTAGAGGTTCGTTCGAGGGCTGTTGGGTTTGGCTTTGAGTGCTAGAAAGGCATGATTCCTTGGCCCTTGGCTTGTTGATGACTCGACCAGACCCCTAACCCATGCCCAGAACACACGAACAGACTGCAAAAACGTCTAACCCTCGCTCGCTGATTCGAATGCGTGGTGGACAATCGATGCAACAAATTGACTCCCAAATTACAGAGGAATTGGAGTAATTACCGGCTAGATTGCATGGCCAAGCATGGGTACGCGTTCGATGACCTAAATTGTTGTCCAAACTCTCCAAAATCGCGATGAAATCCCTCGAATTTTGCCCAGATTTGACGGCTCAGGGTTTGTTTGGTGGTGGGGAAGGTTAAATGTGAGGAATTTTGAGCTGGGTTGAGGAAAAATCGATGGAATTCGGTGCTCGAGGCCATGAGTGTAGAGCGAAGAAGAAGGAGATGCTGAAGGAGAGAGAGGCACGGGAGTTCCGGGGGGTGTGCGAGGTAGAGGAAGAAGAAAAGGGTCGGACGCAATTACAAAAATACCCCTCTCTATTTTTTTTCCCTTTCTCCCCCTTTTTTATTTGACTCAAGCTTATCAGTAATTGGCACAGCTAGTCTAGTTCATATCCCAAACTCTAAACCCAAATCACTAATACGGCCTTCTATCGACTATTCGTTCCCAAATATGTCAAGGTTCGATTTTAATAAACCTCGAAACTAATTCTAAGGTTAACAACCTACTCGCATTCGGAAAGCGACTAAATAAATCGAATAACGACTAAATTAAACTATCGATATAGTTTAGAGGCACAAATAGCACGAATTAACTTTAAAATCAATAATAGCAATAATAATTCTTTTTAGTAAAATTATGGGCTCCCATAAGCACATTGATAATAATTTAACTCATACAGTTGCTAAAAATACGAATTTAGAACGTAAAAAGGAAAATTTAGTTAGCTTAACGGAAAACGAAAATGCAGGGTCTCACACTCTTCCCCCCTCAAAAGAATTTCGTCCTCGAAATTCTAAATCTATGTTCAGTCTTTCCTAGAATGCACACACACAACTAGGTTCTACGCGATCGGTTTTCAAAAGGTTTCATTTTGCAAACACTACTTCTTTTCAATCGAAAGAAAATGGTTTATGGTATCCAGTCTCCTCCTCGCCAGTCGTCTTCAAGCATCTACTCACTCTATTTAGGCGCCGAGGGCAAATCGCTTCAAAGAGGGGCAACTGAGTTGGCGTGGAAAACCATATCGAGTTTGTTTTGAAAAAGGAACAAAGATTTTCGATAATCTAGACTCAGTTCGCATGGCAAGAAATAATTCTATGCAGATGCATCTATAAGTGAGCATCTAAAGGCATGACATTCGGTACGGTGACATCTTAAGGTCATTCACTAGTAGTCTCATTCTAAAACATGAATTTCAAGTCAAGCAATTACAAAAACTCACTTCGTTGGCACTTGATTACAAACACATCAATGGCCACATACACAATCCTATCTATAGGTACTCCTATGGTCTCACGAAAGGCATCTATGCAAGCATACATGAATGCAACCCTCTTCTAAATTCTAGAGGTCGAGGTCGTACCTTGAGGTTTGTCCAAACTATTTGGAGTTGACGAGCAATCAACCAACAGGGGTAAGAACAACAGTATTATTGGTCTTACAGCCCTACATTGAGGTTTCGCCACATATTGTCTTAAAAAGGGGACTGTGGAGGTCTGAGGAACTCCTAGTACAGATGGGAAGGTTCTACTTTCTACTTAGAGCATTCTTACTTCTACACGTGGTGCTTGTGCTTAAGAAGGTATTAGGAAGGCATAAATTGTCGTCCTAAGAAGTAACGAGGTGATGCATGTGGTTTAACAATTCCAAAGTCTGCTAGGTTCTTCCTTTCATCCCCACTCTGGGTGTGTTTGGGTTGACATAGTCAGGACACTATCATTCTTATGTAAGGGAATGGCGTTCCATGCCCTGATAGACATAATGCTTAGCCGATTAGTGAGTAGCAGTGGTCACGTGTTGGAAGGAAAGGAAGGCTCTCTATGTAGGTGGCAGTCCAAGTTAAGGCCTCATCTAGATATCAATGACACACATGTCAAGAAGGCTTTGAATAACCTTAGATAACAATCAGTAAGACTATCACAGTCACCTATATTGATATGCACGAGTTCCAGCTTAGTTAATCTAGCGAATGAAGAATTACGTAAAAATAAGGGTATCAGTTAGACAGACTTTTGGTCAAGAAAACAATCTTGAAGTACCTACTAGCAACTTGTCATCAACACCTCAAGCAACGTACGTGCTTTGGCATACAGGCATTCGAAGCATCGATGGAAACAAATGCACGTCGTCAGATGCAACAGTAGGGCCTAACTTGGATAATTAGGAAGGTCTTTAACGCGGAAGAAAAGCCTTAAATCACCATTCAGAAAGCGTCTCAAGTCAATTGCATCCTATATAGGCCCTAAACAGGCATCAAAAATGCTCGTGCACTCAACAATTCGCCCACATTCAGCAATCCTATCTATGTGTATCCTTATGGTCTTACACAGCACATGATACCATAATAAATCTTTAAGACATGCGGACTACATGTTGTCACATGGAAAGAACACCTAGACGTGCAAGTATGCGTGCAATCCTCCTTTTGCAGCATATGGTCAATGGCTTGCCCTAAACCCCATCCAATTTAGGAAAGATTGGTGTTGAGCAGCTAGTTTTGTGTGAGTATGGTTGACATCAATGGCCTCATAGGCAGACGTTGAGGTCTTACGAGGTATATCTATCTTACAGGTGATCGTAGGAGACTCAAAGTAGGTTGCTTACCTTAGTAGGGATCATTCCTATGTACAATTCCAAAGTCTACTAGATTCTTCCTCCCTTGCGTTTTCTAGGTCTATCAGGGTTCAATCCAATTAAAACATCATTACCGCATTCCTGAATGGCAAAGATGGAGAACAGTAGGTACACTTACGCAATGTTTAGCGAGGTCCTGCCACTAGCATTCAGTCTTTCAAGCATATATACGAGGGCAACCCTTAATATACTCAGGAAACTCAGAATTCGAAAATGAAAGGTATCATTTACTAGGATTATCAATCATAGCAACTAGTTTCCAATCATTCCTTCCCTAGCTCATTACAAAGGATTCTATCGATGTACACATCATAGCATATACACATTTACAAGCAACATTTGATAAACATAAGGGATCGTATTTGGAAGTCTAAACTCCCTCTTCATTACTAACGGAAAGCTAATCCTTCGGTGTAAGATAACATTGACTCAATAGTCAAAATGACATTAACATTTCAAAACTTTGGATCCTAAAGGTGGAAAACAGCTGATTTGTTTTGAGCTTCTTCTCTACCAACCTTTGAGTACGTCTGCTCACTCCATTGTGGGGCCCGAGGAGCAAATCGTACTTGAGGGGCAAAGACGAGCTTAGGAAAGAATTTTCAATCGCTCCAGTCTAATTGACGTGCTTTAACTATCGATTGCCTTATCAGAGCGCACGAAGAAAACATTTATCAATCAAAACATCACTTAGCTCACACGATACAAGTGACTTGGAATCACTTCCTAACACACGACTCACATACATCCGATTGGTTCAACCGGATCACCTAAAAGTCAATCAGTGAAGTCAGTTAGCATGTTAGGAACATATTGCACCAATGAAGTACTCACTACGTCACTTAAAGGGGTGGGTAGAGCCATTTGACTCTTATACTAGCGCACAACTCGCCACTTTTACTCAATCGACCTCCTCGAACCATACATAACTACTTAAGTGCAGCAACGATCATACAAAGCTCATGCTTGCACACAAGCAAAACATAAGTCACATTAGCACAACGTGTTCCTCGGCGACTATATGAGATGCAAGACTCAGGTCGCGGCCTATGGTCGCAGGACCTTTGCTCTGATACCATCAATGTAACACCCCCAGCCCCTAGGGGCCGGAAGCGTTACGCTTTCTTAATTTTACTTAATTGCTGGGATGAAACGGGCAGAGTTTCCCCTGAAAACTGACCACTTCCAGGCTAAAGGCCTTATAAATAGTCCATGTATATCAATGAAAGCTTAAACATATAAAACATAGCTCGACGGCCACACGCCAGAGTTCATAACTCGACGAGTCACCCGCTCGGAGTACACCAAACAGAATAGTTCATTAATATAGAAAAAGTAAAAGATACAACTCAACGGTTCACACAACCGGAGTATTGGGGTTTACATCCCAAGACATAGCTAAATTAAACCAAGAAGACATCTAATTAACTTGTTGGTTGGCTCAGACGGCCATACAGAGCGACCTTTATACCATATGCATTACATGAACTAGAATAATCGTTTATAGACCCTTATAAACTAAGAATACATTACATGACTTCATTAAACACGTAAGATCCTTTCGAATGGGCACATACGACGCTTTGCAAGCAAGAATAGGTTCCTTCTGGACTTATCTGACTCAACTTCTTCCTGTCATAAAGAAAACCTGGCGAAAAGTGAAAGAGTAGTGGAATGAGCAACCACACGCTCAGTGAGTGTCCCCCAACCCCCTTAAAACTAAAACATTTTCAGACAATACTACTCGTATTAATCACATACCAAGCATTTCGGTAATACCAATCATTATATTAAGCTATATATAGCATATACATGGGCTATTCACATGCCAAACCTTCATTCATTCAATCATTCAAGGATTACGTTCTCATTCATAGAAGTTACACCCGTTAGGCTATTCACATGTTACACATACATTCTTAGAACCTTTAATACTTTAGAAACCTTCTCATCCGACACATGCAGGTTTAAGCAAATAAACTTAAGGTAGGAGAAGGGAAAAGCTGCATGACATGAGAATCCACATTCAAACATGCTTGAGGATCATTTCATTGCTCATTCATTGAAAGCTTTCTTTCTTTCGTTGAAAACGTTTTCTTAGCCTTAAAAGGAAGTTTCATTTTGTTTTGGTCATGTAACGACCCTTATAAACTTTTCATACATCATTCTATATAGCCTTTTGGGCTCACATAAAAAGAACTTCCCTTCCTTTTTGATCGTTTAAAATAGCAAAGGCCAATTGCTTTTCTTAACTTAGTACGAAAATACTTCTGGCATATGATCATTACAGGTGCTGATTGGGTGAGATCTATTCTCAACCCCATAGTGAGACTTAACGCTCACACTTAAGCTCTTACTCCCGGGATGGCTACATATAACATATCGGACCATTACATTAGCCCTCGTCAGGGCCTCTAGGGTTTATCCGGACTTATCCCCTAGGGTAACATCATTCTTTTTATGTAACATCGTTCTTTTCATTCTTTTCGTATGGTCCGAAGCACATTATCTTAGCCACTTTAAAGCGTATGGGCCATAACGGTTAATAATTTTGTTGTGTCGTTTGGTAAAATTGTTTAACATGCAACTCACACCATTTCTAAAACGTTTTAGGGATTCCTCCCAAACATTGTTTGACTAGCTAAAGTAGACCATTGCTCGTTACTAGACATGGCTATTATTAGTTTGAAAACACGAGAAACGTTCTTTGTCAAATCACCACACTTTCACACATAATACATCTTAGACATAAAAGAGGGAAAGGGATTTACACATTTCACATACAAACACTTCATAATCATTTCAACAACACAATGAGCCACACATGGCCTCGCAATCCACACGATTGCGGTTTATTCACAACCCAGGCTCTCTCCTCACAAGCACCGTATCACAAGGACCTCGAACCACTCATATTTCTTCCTCAAGCCATCCAACTACCATCTTGGTTCCAGTTCATAATCTAGCATCCTAATCATGATGGTATACTGAAAAGCGATACATAAACTTATGAAACTTATCAATGTTGGACTTATCGATTAGCCTACTAATAATTAGCAGCGCGCTGCAACCAACGGTTATATCCAAGCACTCATATATATATATATATAGACACACACATGTAAGCATCCATAAGGGCTAAACTTAATAAGAAGCGCGAGGTGTGATTGGAATTCATGTAGGTTAGCTAGGAGTCGTAAACAAGTCATTCTAAAGCCAAACATAACTCTCAAAATGGACAAGTATTGACTTCATGTTACCTTTAACCTATTACGTCATTTGCATTTTCATGGTAAACATAAAACAACTCACTTATTGTTTGGCTATCTATACCATTGAATTCTAGCAAGAATCAGATATCTAGTTAAACATAGAATGAATCATTTGTTTAGGCTAACATGATCAATTAGGCATATTACGACCCTAAACTTCCGCTTGCCATATCACTGTCGCTAATCAAACCCATTTAGATCATTTTAGACATATTACGCCTTTAGCCGTTCGTTCCTTTCATCGTAGTCATTTTCGAATCTAAATAAGTCGTTTAAGCATAAGTCCTTTCAAGGTGTTCGTTCCCTTTCGGCATTGTCAATCGGGCACGATTTAACTAAGCATGCATAAAACGATTCTAAGCATTTAAAATGTGCTTCGAAGTTATTAAACGATTATAAACTTAACTTAAATGTACATCCGTCGATACTAACATTTATAGTTCATTTCAAAGTCAATAAGCGATTATAAATTAATTAAACATATATACGTTGGTTCTAAACTTTCATAATTCGTTTCGAACTAACCTTTAGGCATGGACTAACTATATGCAATCGAATTAACACTTCAATCATGATTCACATCCATTGATTTGAATCGGCGCTATAACATATTTAAATTACTTCGAATTAACACTTCAATCATGATTTACATCCATTGATTCGAATCGACGCTAAACATATTTAAATTACTTTGAATTAACATTTCAAGCATAATTTGCACCCATTGATTTGAATCGACGCTAAACATATTTAAATTATTTCGAATTAACACTTCAATCATGATTTACATCAATTGATTCGAATCGACGCTAAACATATTTAAATTACTTCGAATTAACACTTCAATCATGATTTACATCCATTGATTCGAGTCGACGCTAAACATATTTAAATTACTTTGAATTAACATTTCAAGCACAATTTACATCCATTGATTCGCATTGACACTAAACACATTAAATTGTTTCGAGTTAACATCAAGCATAATTTATCTAAATTGATTCAAAGCGATTCTAAACATGCATGATTCATTCCAAAGCCACTTTTCAGGCCTTGGTTAACTAAACTAGCATACAACACAACTTAAAGGTTAAAACGATTTCGAAACTATTAATACTTAGGAGGTGAGAAACACCCACCTCGATTCCCTGCTAGAGGTTCGTTCAAGGGCTACTGGGTTTGGCTTTGAGTGCTGGAAAGACATGATTCCCTAACCCTTGGCTTGTTGATGACTCGACCAGACCCCAAACCCATGCCTAGAACACACGAACAGACTCTAAAAACGTCCAACCCTCGCTCGCTGATTCAAATGCATGGTGGACAATCGATGCAACAAATTCACTCCCAAATTACAGAGGAATTGGAGTAATTACCGGCTAGATTGCATGGCTAAGCATGGGTACGCGTTCGATGACCTAAATCGTCGTCCAAACTCTCCAAAATCGCGATGAAATCCCTCGAATTTTGCCCAGATTTGACGGCTAAGGGTTTGTTTGGCGGTGGGGAAGGTTAAATGTGAGGAATTTTGAGCTGGGTTGAGGAAAAATCGATGGAATTCGGTGCTTGAGGCCATGAGTGTAGAGAGAAGAAGAAGAAGATGCTGAAGGAGAGAGAGGCACGGGAGTTCCGGGGGGGTGTGCGAGGTAGAGGAAGAAGAAAAGGGTCGGACGCAATTACAAAAATACCCCTCTCTATTTTTTTTCTTTCTCCCCCCCTTTTTTTGACACAAGCTGATCAGTAATTGGCACAGCTAGTCCAGTTCATATCCTGAACTCTAAACCCAAATCACTAATACGGCCTTCTATCGACTACTCGTTCCCAGATATGTCAAGTTTCGATTTTAATAAACCTCGAAACTAATTCTAAGGTTAACAACCTACTCGCATTCGGGAAGCGACTAAATAAATCGAATAACGACTCAATTAAACCATCGAAATAGTTTAGAGGCACAAATAGCACGAATTAACTTTAAAATTAATAATAGCAATAATAATTCTTTTTAGTAAAATTATGGGCTCCCATAAGCACATCGATAATAATTTAACTCATACAGTTGCTAAAAATACGAATTTAGAACGTAAAAAGGAAAATTTAGTTAGCTTAACGGAAAACGAAAATGCAGGGT
>JAKOGI010004589.1:0-5000 GCA_029747015.1 Carnegiea gigantea
CCCCGGAACGGCCCCGGGGCTTTCCCCCGAGTCCCGGAAAACGGCCCCGGTGCACTGCCAAGGCATGGCCCCGAGTCCCGCACCGCGCCCCGGAACGGCCCCGGTGCACGGCCAAGGCGTGCCCCCGAGTCCCTCACCGCGCCCCGGAACGGCCCCGGTGCACGCCCAAGGCGTGCCCCCGAGTCCCGGGGAACGCCCTCAGAACGTCCCCGGTGCGTGGCCCCGCGTCCCGCACATCGCCCCGAAACGGCCCCGGTGCATGCCCAAGGCATGCCCCCGAGTCCCGAGGGAGGCCCCCAAAACGGCCCCGGTGGATGGACGAGGCATGCCCCCGGGTCCCAAGGACCGGCCCCGTGGGCATGCCCCCCGAGAAGCGTCCACGCACGCTGCCGGACGCCCACGGCAGGCATCCCGGCATGTCGGGCAGGCGTTCCGGGCATGCTGTTCGCAGGCCAGCCCGGGGGTGCTGGATGCTGGCCGCAGGCTGTGAACGCTGGGGCCGCAGCCCTGTGAACGCTGGCCGCTTGTCCTGACACGCTGGCCGCGCCTGTAACGCTGGGCCGCAGCTGTGAACCTGGGCCCGCTTCTTCCCTGACGCTGGCCGCAGCCTGTGAACGCTGGCCGCTTTGCCTGAACGCTGGCCGCAGCCTGTGAACGCTGGCCGCTTGTCCTGAACGCTGGCCGCAGCCTGTGAACGCTGGCCGCTTGTCCGGAACGCTGGCCGCAGCCTGTGAACGCTGGCCGCTTGTCCTGAACGCTGGCCGCAGCCTGTGAACGCTGGCCGCTTGTCCTGAACGCTGGCCGCAGCCTGGGAACGCTGGCCGCAGCCTGGGAACGCTGGCCGCTTGTCCTGAACGCTGGCCGCAGCCTGTGAACGCTGGCCGCTTGTCCTGAACGCTGGCCGCAGCCTGTGAACGCTGGCCGCAGGCTGTGAACGCTGGCCGCTGGTCCTGAACGCTGGCCGCTGGTCCTGAACGCTGGCCGCAGCCTGTGAACGCTGGCCGCTTGTCCTGAACGCTGGCCGCAGCCTGTGAACGCTGGCCGCAGGTCCTGAACGCTGGCCGCAGCCTGTGAACGCTGGCCGCAGGCTGTGAACCCTGGCCGCTTGTCCTGAACGCTGGCCGCAGGCTGTGAACGCTGGCCGCTTGTCCTGAACGCTGGCCGCAGCCTGTGAACGCTGGCCGCTTGTCCTGAACGCTGGCCGCATCCTGTGAACGCTGGCCGCTTGTCCTGAACGCTGGCCGCAGGCTGTGAACGCTGGCCGCTTGTCCTGAACGCTGGCCGCAGCCTGTGAACGCTGGCCGCAGGCTGTGAACGCTGGCCGCTTTTCCTGAACGCTGGCCGCAGGCTGTGAACGCTGGGCGCTTGTCCTGAACGCTGGCCGCAGCCTGTGAACTCTGGCCGCTTGTCCTGAACGCTGGCCGCAGCCTGTGAACGCTGGCCGCTTGTCCTGAACGCGGGCCGCAGCCTGTGAACGCTGGCCGCAGGCTGTGAACGCTGGCCGCTTGTCCTGAACGCTGGCCGCAGCCTGTGAACGCTGGCCGCTTGTCCTAAACGCTGGCCGCAGCCTGTGAACGCCGGCCGCAGCCTGTGAACGCTGGCCGCTTGTCCTGAACGCTGGCCGCTTGTCCTGAACGCTGGCCGCAGCCTGTGAACGCTGGCCGCTTGTCCTGAACGCTGGCCGCAGCCTGTGAACGCTGGCCGCTGTCCTGTGAACGCTGGCCACTGGCCTGTGAACGCTGGCCGCAGGCCGTGACCTGTCCCAGCTGAGTATGAAAAATCGGCACGGTTGATGTCCACTCCGGGCACGGCCACCAACCCTGCTGAAGCTCTCTAGGGGGATGGTCCGGGCGGAGTATGAAAAATAGGCACGGTTGATGTCCACTCCGGGCACGGCCACCAAAGCTCCTGAAGCTCTCTAGGGGGATGGCCCGGGCGGAGGATGAAAAATCGGCACGGTTGATGTCCACTCCGGGCACGGCCACGAAAGCTCGTTGTGCTCTTTAGGGGGAAGGTGATTGAGCTCGCGCCCCGCCCCGTCCGCGACCCGAGCAGGATGAACGACGGTGAGTGACACCCCGCCCCCGGCCCCGTGACCCCCCCGCGCGCATTATAATCTTTGACAGGGCGCAGGGCGCAGGGACGCAGGGGCGCGGGGGCGGACTTGACGGACTTGAGCGGACCTTGGGCGGACTGGGCGAAGGGAGGGACGAGAGCTAGGCCCCGTGGCGTGCCGCGTGCCCCCATATTGGTGCCCCAAGTCCCGAACGTCGATGCCAAGGCATGCCCCCGAGTCCCGGGGAGCGGCCCCGTGCACGGCCGAGGCCTGCCCCCGCTTCCCGCACATCGGCCCCGGGGCATGCCCCCGTGCATCGCCTCTAGAACGCCCCCGAAGCAAGGCCAAGGCATGCCCCCCGAGTCCCGCCCATCGCCCCGTGGCAAGGCCAAGGCATGCCCCCGAGTCCCGCACATCGCCCCGGGGCGTGCCCCCGGGTCCCGAGGAACGCCCCCAAACGGCCCCGGTGCATGCCCAAGGCGTGCCCCCGCGTCCCGAGGATCGGCCCCGGTCCATGCCCAAGGCTTGCCCCCCGGGTCCCGAGGAAGGCCCCCGGAACGGCCCCGGTGCATGGCCACGGCATGCCCCCGAGTCCCGCACCTCGCCCCCGGGCGTGCCCCCGAGTCCCGAGGAACGCCCCGGTGCATGCCCAAGGCATGGCCCCGAGTCCCGCACGTCGCCACGGAACGGCCCCGGGGCGCGGCCAAGGCATGGCCCCGAGTCCCGGGGAACGCCCTCAGAACGGCCCCGGTGCATGGCCCCGCGTCCCGCACATCGCCCCGAAACGGCCCCGGTGCATGCCCAAGGCATGCCCCTGAGTCCCGAGGAAGTCCCCCACAACGGCCCCGGTGCATGGCCGAGGCATGCCCCCGGGTCCCGAGGACCGGCCCCGGGGGGCCCCGGGGCATGCCCCCGGGTCCCGAGGGTCGGCCCCGGGGCATGCCCCCGAGAGCGTCCACGCACGCTGCCGGACGCCCACGGCAGCATCCATGCATGCCGGGCAGCGTCCGGGCATGCTGTCGCTGGGTGCCGTGGGCTGCCGGGGGGTGCTGGATGCTGGCCGCAGGCTGTGAACGCTGGCCGCAGCCCTGTGAACGCTGGAAGCTTGTCCTGGACGCTGGCCGCAGCCTGTGAACGCTGGCCGCTTGTCCTGGACGCTGGCCGCAGGCTGGGGAAGCTGGCCGCAGGCTGTGAACGCTGGCCGCAGCCCTGTGAACGCTGGCCTCTTGTCCTGGACGCTGGCCGCAGGCTGTGAACGCTGGCCGCAGCCCTGTGAACGCTGGCGGCTTGTCCTGGACGCTGGCCGCAGGCTGTGAACGCTGGCCGCAGGCTGTGAACGCTGGCCGCAGCCCTGTGAACGCTGGCCGCTTGTCCTGGACGCTGGGCGCAGGCTGTGAACGCTGGCCGCAGCCCTGTGAACGCTGGCCGCTTGTCCTGGACGCTGCCCGCAGCCCTGTGAACGCTGGCCGCAGCTCCTGAACGCTGGCCGCAGCCTGTGAACGCTGGCCGCTTGTCCTGGACGCTGGGCGCAGCCCCTGGACGCTGGGCGCAGCCCCTGGACGCTGGGCGCAGCCCCTGGACGCTGGCCGCAGGGCCCTGCACGCTGGCCGCAGCCCCGCGAACGCCCGAAAGCCGTCCCGAGAAAAAATCCCCGTATTTTTGTCGTGCGTTTTTCCCCAAATTTTGTCCACCCCTTCCCCACGATTTTTAGAGGAGTTACAAGCTTTGTCCCGCATTTTTCTGATTTTTCTCCGATTTTTAGGATTTTTTTTCGTTTTCGACTTTAAAAAATCATAAAAAATAGCTCGGGTGTCCGAAAAATTCCAAAAAAATATTTTTTAGTAATTTCACATCATGATCTTTCCAATGGTACCATTGGTTGCTGCTGAAACATTCTAAATCTTCAAAAAACCCCAGTATGATTTTTCGTCACAGTTGATGTCTACTGTGGGCAGAGCCAGTAGAGTTATAAGAGCTCTTTATAGGGGAGGTGCTTGGCAAGCAGCTGGGGCAGCAGCAGGGTCAGCGGCAGCCATCGCCCATGCATGGCATGGCATGGCATGGCATGATGTCAAAGGCCTTGTTGCCATGGCTTCCTTGCACCGAACCTTGGCGGGCGGATGAGGGACAACCCCGGGGGTCGGGTTTTGCCTCGGGAAGCGTGACTAGCATGAAAATTGTTGGATATCGATCGATGGATTGCGGGAATCGTTGCTATGCTAGTTCCTACCTTCCGAGGCACCGGTGGTGCTCCTGACGCCCGTCTTCGGTGGCATTCCCTAGCTTCTAGGATGCCATCACGGGTGGGGGCCTTGCCCCCCCTCACCCGAGAACGGTGATCACCCCCACGTGGGCAGGGGTGATTGTCGGTGAATTCCCGCGGCCCACCGTCCCTTCTTTCTTGACCCGGCACCCTTGCTCCCTGACATCATTTCTGTTGCTCGACCTGCCCCGTCCTGGGGGCGGACGGCGGACGCACTGGCTTGTGGGATTTAAGCGGGGGCGTGTTGCCTTCCACGTGCGGGCTGACCGTCTCAAGCGCGGTGACAGGAGAGGCGACGCGGGATGGGCTGGACGCACCGGTTGTGAGAAGCCTGTGATCGGGGAGTGAGGGCCTAGACGCTTGAGCTTGTAAGCCCCTCGCGCCCGTGAGGCACTGCCACGAACGGGGTGGAAGGCTTGTCTTGAGCCGATCCGTGCGACGACGGCGGGGGTGATCGCTCCCGTGGTGGAAGCCGACGATCGGTGAGTGAGGGCCTAGACGCTTGAGCTTGTAAGCCCCTCGCCCCCGTGAGGCCGAAGTACACGAACGGAGTGGGAGGCCCTTCCCGAGGAGCACTTCCAAGGGCGCGACCTGAGGCCTGCGCGAGGCGGGGAGTGCCCTTCGCATCGGGATTTTGCCGGTGGGGATGCCGTTGCGCCCCTCGTCCCTTGTTTCTTGACA
>JAKOGI010004589.1:15000-17500 GCA_029747015.1 Carnegiea gigantea
TTGTCCTGAACGCTGGCCGCAGCCTGTGAACGCTGGCCGCATGTCCTGAACGCTGGCCGCAGGCTGTGAACGCTGGCCGCTTGTCCTGAACGCTGGCCGCAGCCTGTGGACGCTGGCCGCAGGCTGTGAACGCTGGCCGCTTGTCCTGAACGCTGGCCGCAGGCTGTGAACGCTGGCCGCTTGTCCTGAACGCTGGCCGCAGCCTGTGAACGCTGGCCGCTTGTCCTGAACGCTGGCCGCATCCTGTGAACGCTGGCCGCAGCCTGTGAACGCTGGCCGCTTGTCCTGAACGCTGGCCGCAGGCCTGTGAACGCTGGCCGCTGCTCCTGAACGCTGGCCGCTGCCTGTGAACCCTGGCGGCAGGCCTGTGAACGCTGGCCGCTTGTCCTGAACGCTGGCCGCAGGCTGTGAACGCTGGCCGCTTGTCCTGAACGCTGGCCGCAGCCTGTGAACGCTGGCCTCTGTCCTGTGAACGCTGGCCGCTGGCCTGTGAACGCTGGCCGCAGGCCGTGACCTGTCCCAGCTGAGTATGAAAAATCGGCACGGTTGATGTCCACTCCGGGCAAGGCCACCAAACCTCCTGAAGCTCTCTAGGGGGATGGTCCGGGCGGAGTATGAAAAATAGGCACGGTTGATGTCCACTCCGGGCACGGCCACCAAACCTCCTAAAGCTCTCTAGGGGGATGGCCCGGGCGGAGTATGAAAAATCGGCACGGTTGATGTCCACTCCGGGCACGGCCACGAAAGCTCGTTGTGCTCTTTAGGGGGAAGGTGATTGAGCTAGTGCCCCGACCCGTCCGCGACCCGAGCAGGATGAACGATGGTGAGTGACACCCCGCCCCCGGCCCCGTGACCCCCCCGCGCGCATTATAATCTTTGACAGGGCGCAGGGCGCAGGGACGCAGGGGCGCGGGGCGGACTTGACGGACTTGAGCGGACCTTGGGCGGACTGGGCGAAGGGAGGGTCGAGAGCTAGGCCCCGTGGCGTGCCGCGTGCCCCCATATTGGTTCCCCAAGTCCCGAACGTCGATGCCAAGGCATGCCCCCGAGTCCCGGGGAGCGGCCCCGTGCACGGCCGAGGCCTGCCACCGCGTCCCGCACATCGGCCCCGGGGCATGCCCCCGTGCATCGCCTCTAGAACGCCCCCGAAGCAAGGCCAAGGCATGCCCCCCGAGTCCCGCCCATCGCCCCGTGGCAAGGCCAATGCATGCCCCCGAGTCCCGCACATCGCCCCGGGCCGTGCCCCCGGGTCCCGAGGAACGCCCCCAAACGGCCCCGGTGCATGCCCAAGGCGTGCCCCCGCGTCCCGAGGATCGGCCCCGGTCCATGCCCCAGGCGTGCCCCCCGGGGCCCGAGGAAGGCCCCCGGAACGGCCCCGGTGCATGGCCACGGCATGCCCCCGAGTCCCGCACCTCGCCCCGGGGCGTGCCCCCGAGGAACGCCCCCGTGCATGCCCAAGGCAAGGCCCCGAGTCCCGCACGTCGCCCCGGAACGGCCCCGGGGCGCGGCCAAGGCATGGCCCCGAGTCCCGGGGAACGCCCTCAGAACGGCCCCGGTGCATGGCCCCGCGTCCCGCACATCGCCCCGAAACGGCCCCCGTGCATGCCCAAGGCATGCCCCTGAGTCCCGAGGAAGGCCCCCACAACGGCCCCGGTGCATGGCCGAGGCATGCCCCCGGGTCCCGAGGACCGGCCCCGGGGCATGCCCCCGGGTCCCGAGGGTCGGCCCCGGGGCATGCCCCCGAGAGCGTCCACGCACGCTGCCGGACGCCCACGGCAGCATCCATGCATGCCGGGCAGCGTCCGGGCATGCCGGGCAGCGTCCGGGCATGCTGTCGCTGGGTGCCGGGGGCTGCCGGGGGGTGCTGGATGCTGGCCGCAGGCTGTGAACGCTGGCCGCAGCCCTGTGAACGGTGGCCGCTTGTCCTGGACGCTGGCCGCAGCCTGTGAACGCTGGCCGCTTGTCCTGGACGCTGGCCGCAGGCTGGGAACGCTGGCCGCAGGCTGTGAACGCTGGCCGCCGCCCTGTGAACGCTGGCCGCAGCCCTGTGAACGCTGGCCGCTTGTCCTGGACGCTGGCCGCAGGCTGTGAACGCTTGCCGCAGCCCTGTGAACGCTGGCCGCTTGTCCTGGACGCTGGCCGCAGCCCTGTGAACGCTGGCCGCAGCTCCTGAACCCTGGCCGCAGCCTGTGAACGCTGGCCGCTTGTCCTGGACGCTGGGCGCAGCCCCTGGACGCTGGGCGCAGCCCCTGGACGCTGGCCGCAGGGCCCTGAACGCTGGCCGCAGCCTCGCGAACGCCCGAAAGCCGTCCCGAGAAAAAATCCCCGTATTTTTGTCGTGCGTTTTTCCCCAAATTTTGTCCACCCCTTCCCCACGATTTTTAGAGGATTTACAAGCTTTGTCCCGCATTTTTCTGATTTTTCTCAGATTTTTAGGATTTTTTTTCGTTTTCGACTTTAAAAAATCATAAAAAATAGCTCGGGTGTCCGAAAAATTCCG
>JAKOGI010004590.1:2500-7500 GCA_029747015.1 Carnegiea gigantea
CCCTGTGAACGCTGGCCGCTTGTCCTGAACGCTGGCCGCAGCCTGTGAACGCTGGCCGCAGGCTGTGAACGCTGGCCGCTTGTCCTGAACTCTGGCCGCTTGTCCTGAACGCTGGCCGCAGCCTGTGAACGCTGGCCGCTTGTCCTGAACGCTGGCCGCAGCCTGTGAACGCTGTCCGCAGGCTGTGAACGCTGGCCGCTTGTCCTGAACGCTGGCCGCAGCCTGTGAACGCTGGCCGCTTGTCCTGAACGCTGGCCGCAGCCTGTGAACGCTGGCCGCTTGTCCTGAACGCTGGCCGCAGCCTGTGAACGCTGCCCGCAGCCTGTGAACGCTGGCCGCTTGTCCTGAACGCTGGCCGCAGCCTGTGAACGCTGGCCGCCGGCCTGTGAACGCTGGCCGCTTGTCCTGAACGCTGGCCGCTGCCTGTGAACGCTGGCCGCAGCCTGTGAACGCTGGCGGCAGCCTGTGAACGCTGGCCGCTTGTCCTGAACGCTGGCCGCAGCCTGTGAACGCTGGCCGCTTGTCCTGAACGCTGGCCGCAGCCTGTAAACGCTGGCCGCAGGCTGTGAACGCTGGCCGCTTGTCCTGAACGCTGGCCGCAGCCTGTGAACGCTGGCCGCAGGCTGTGAACGCTGGCCGCTTGGCCTGAACGCTGGCCGCTTGGCCTGAACGCTGGCCGCAGGCTGTGAACGCTGGGCGCTTGTCCTGAACGCTGGCCGCAGCCTGTGAACGCTGGCCGCTTGTCCTGAACGCTGGCCGCAGCCTGTGAACGCTGGCCGCAGGTCCTGAACGCTGGCCGCAGCCTGTGAACGCTGGCCGCGTGTCCTGAACGCTGGCCGCTTGTCCTGAACGCTGGCCGCAGCCTGTGAACGCTGGCCGCTTGTCCTGAACGCTGGCCGCAGCCTGTGAGCGCTGGCCGCAGGCCGGTGAACGCGGGCCGCTTGTCCTGAACGCTGGCCGCAGCCTGTGAACGCTGGCCGCAGCCTGTGAACGCTGGCCCCTTGCCCTGAACGCTGGCCGCAGCCTGTGAACGCTGGCCGCTTGTCCTGAACGCTGGCCGCAGCCTGTGAACGCTGGCCGCAGTCCTGTGAACGCTGGCCGCTTGTCCTGAACGCTGGCCGCTGCCTGTGAACGCTGGCCGCTTGTCCTGAACGCTGGCCGCAGCCTGTGAACTCTGGCCGCTTGTCCTGAACGCTGGCCGCAGCCTGTGAACGCTGGCCGCTTGTCCTGAACGCTGGCCGCAGCCTGTGAACGCTGCCCGCTTGTCCTGAACGCTGGCCGCTGCCTGTGAACGCTGGCCGCAGCCTGTGAACGCTGGCCGCTTGTCCTGAACGCTGGCCGCAGGCCTTTGAACGCTGGCCGCTGCTCCTGAACGCTGGCCGCTGCCTGTGAACGCTGGCCGCTTGTCCTGAACGCTGGCCGCAGCCTGTGAACGCTGGCCGCTTGTCCTGAACTCTGGCCGCAGCCTGTGAACGCTGGCCGCAGGCTGTGAACGCTGGCCGCTTGTCCTGAACGCTGGCCGCAGCCTGTGAACGTTGGCCGCTGTCCTGTGAACGCTGGCCTCTGGCCTGTGAACGCTGGCCGCAGGCCGTGCCCTGTCCCAGCTGAGTATGAAAAATCGGCACGGTTGATGTCCACTCCGGGCACGGCCACCAAACCTCCTGAAGCTCTCTAGGGGGGTGGTCCGGGCGGAGTATGAAAAATAGGCACGGTTGATGTCCACTCCGGGCACGGCCACCAAACCTCCTGAAGCTCTCTAGGGGGATGGCCCGGGCGGAGTATGACAAATCGGCACGGTTGATGTCCACTCCGGGCACGGCCACGAAAGCTCGTTGTGCTCTTTAAGGTGTAAGGGTGATTGAGCTAGTGCCCCGCCCCGTCCGCGACCCGAGCAGGATGAACGATGGTGAGTGACACCCCGCCCCCCGGCCCCGTGACCCCCCCGCGCGCATTATAATCTTTGACAGGGCGCAGGGCGCAGGGACGCAGGGGCGTGGGGGCGGACTTGACGGACTTGAGCGGACCTTGGGCGGACTGGGCGAAGGAAGGGTCGAGAGCTAGGCCTCGTGGCGTGCCGCGTGCCCCCATATTGGTGCCCCAAGTCCCGAACGTCGATGCCAAGGCATGCCCCCGTGTCCCGGGGAGCGGCCCCGTGCACGGCCGAGGCCTGCCCCCGCGTCCCGCACATCGGCCCCGGGGCATGCCCCCGTGCATCGCCTCTAGAACGCCCCCGAAGCAAGGCCAAGGCATGCCCCCCGAGTCCCGCCCATCGCCCCGTGGCAAGGCCAAGGCATGCCCCCGAGTCCCTCACATCGCCCCGGGCCGTGCCCCCGGGTCCCGAGGAACGCCCCCAAACGGCCCCGGTGCATGCCCAAGGCGTGCCCCCGCGTCCCGAGGATCGGCCCCGGTCCATGCCCAAGGCGTGCCCCCCGGGTCCCGAGGAAGGCCCCCGGTGCATGGCCAAGGCAGGCCCCCGAGTCCCGCACCTCGCCCCGGTGCACGGCCAAGGCATGGCCCCGAGTCCCGCACCGCGCCCCGGAACGGCCCCGGTGCATGGCCAAGGCGTGCCCCCGAGTCCCGCACCGCGCCCCGGAACGGCCCCGGTGCACGCCCAAGGCGTGCCCCCGAGTCCCGGGGAACGCCCTCAGAACGGCCCCGGTGCATGGCCCCGCGTGCCGCACATCGCCCCGAAACGGCCCCGGTGCATGCCCAAGGCATGCCCCTGAGTCCCGAGGAAGGCCCCCAAAACGGCCCCGGTGGATGGCCGAGGCATGCCCCCGGGTCCCAAGGACCGGCCCCGGGGCATGCCCCCGAGAGCGTCCACGCACGCTGCCAGACGCCCACGGCAGCATCCCGGCATGTCGGGCAGCGTCCGGGCATGCTGTCGCTGGCTGCCGGGGGCTGCCGGGGGGTGCTGGATGCTGGCCGCAGGCTGTGAACGCTGGCCGCAGCCCTGTGAACGCGGGCCGCTTGTCCTGGACGCTGGCCGCAGCCTGTGAACGCTGGCCGCTTGTCCTGGACGCTGGCCGCAGGCTGGGGACGCTGGCCGCAGGCTGTGAACGCTGGCCGCAGCCCTGTGAACGCTGTCCGCTTGTCCTGGACGCTGGCCGCAGGCTGTGAACGCTGGCCGCAGCCCTGTGAACGCTGGCCGCTTGTCCTGGACGCTGGCCGCAGCCTGTGAACGCCTGCCGCTTGTCCTGAACGCTGGCCGCAGGCTGGGGAACGCTGGCCATCAGGCTGTGTAACGCTGGCCCGCAGCCCTGTGAACGCTGGCCGCTTGTCCTGGACTGCTTCGCCGCAGGCTGTGAACGCTGGCCGCAAGCCTCTGTGAACGCTGGCCGCTTGTCCTGGACGCTGGCCGCAGGCTGGGAACGCTGGCCGCAGCCTGTTAACGCTGGCCGCAGCCCTGTGAACGCTGGCCGCTTGTCCTGGACGCTGGCCGCAGGCTGTGAACGCTTGCCGCAGCCCTGTGAACGCTGGCCGCTTGTCCTGGACGCTGGGCGCAGCCCTGTGAACGCTGGCCGCAGCTCCTGAACGCTGGCCGCAGCCTGTGAACGCTGGCCGCTTGTCCTGGACGCTGGGCGCAGCCCCTGGACGCTGGGCGCAGCCCCTGGACTCTGGCCGCAGGGCCCTGAACGCTGGCCGCAGCCCCGCGAACGCCCGAAAGCCGTCCCGAGAAAAAATCCCCGTATTTTTGTCGTGCGTTTTTGCCCAAATTTTGTCCACCCCTTCCCCACGATTTTTAGAGGATTTACAAGCTTTGTCCCGCATTTTTCTGATTTTTCTCCGATTTTTAGGATTTTTTTTTCGTTTTCGACTTTAAAAAATAATAAAAAATAGCTCGGGTGTCCGAAAAATTCCGAAAAAATATTTTTTAGTAATTTCACATCATGATCTTTCCAAGGGTACCATTGGTTGCTGCTGAAACATTCTAAATCTTCAAAAAACCCCAGTATGATTTTTCGTCACAGTTGATGTCTACTGGGGGCAGAGCCAGTAGAGTTATACGAGCTCTTTATAGGGGAGGTGCTTGGCAAGCAGCTGGGGCAGCAGCAGGGTCAGCGGCAGCCATCGCCCATGCATGGCATGGCATGGCATGATGTCAAAGGCCTTGTTGCAATGGCTTCCTTGCACCGAACCTTGGCGGGCGGATGAGGGACCACCCCGGGGGTCGGGTTTTGCCTCGGGAAGCGTGACTAGCATGAAAATTGTTGGATATCGATCGATGGAGTACGGGAATCGTTGCTATGCTAGTTCCTACCTTCCGAGGCACCGGTGGTGCTCCTGACGCCCGTCTTCGGTGGCATTCCCTAGGCTTCTAGGATGCCATCACGGGTGGGGGCCTTGCCCCCCCCTCACCCGAGAACGGTGATCACCCCCACGTGGGCAGGGGTGATTGTCGGTGAATTCCCGCGGCCCACCGTCCCTTCTTTCTTGACCCGGCCCCCTTGCTCCCTGACCTCATTTCTGTTGCTCGACCTGCCCCGTCCTGGGGGCGGACGGCGGACGCACTGGCTTGTGGGATTTAAGCGGGGGCGTGTTGCCTTCCACGTGCGGGCTGACCGTCGCAAGCGCGGTGACAGGAGAGGCGACGCGGGATGGGCTGGCCGCCCCGGTTGTGAGAAGCCTGTGATCGGTGAGTGAGGGCCTAGACGCTTGAGCTTGTAAGCCCCTCGCGCCCGTGAGGCACTGCCACGAACGGGGTGGAAGGCTTGTCCTGAGGAGCCGATCCGTGCGACGACGGCGGGGTTGATCGCTCCGGTGGTGGAATCCGACGATCGGTGAGTGAGGGCCTAGACGCTTGAGCTTGTAAGCCCCTCGCGCCCGTGAGGCCGAAGTACACGAACGGAGTTGGAGGCCCTTCCCGAGGAGCACTTCCAAGGGCGCGACCTGAGGCCTGCGCGGGGCGGGGAGTGCCCTTCGCATCGGGATTTTGCCGGTGGGGATGCCGTTTCGCCCCTCGTCCCTTGTTTCTTGCCATGGCCCCTTGCTCCTTGACA
>JAKOGI010004590.1:17500-22500 GCA_029747015.1 Carnegiea gigantea
GAACGCTGGCCGCAGCCTGTGAACGCTGGCCGCTTTTCCTGAACGCTGGCCGCAGCCTGTGAACGCTGGCCGCTTGTCCTGAACGCTGGCCGCAGCCTGTGAACGCTGGCCGCGTGTCCTGAACGCTGGCCGCAGCCTGTGAACGCTGGCCGCAGGCTGTGAAGGCTGGCCGCTTGTCCTGAACGCTGGCCGCAGCCTGTGAACGCTGGCCGCTTGTCCTGAACGCTGGCCGCAGCCTGTGAACGCTGGCCGCAGGTCCTGAACGCTGGCCGCAGCCTGTGAACGCGGGCCGCTTGTCCTGAACGCTGGCCGCTTGTCCTGAACGCTGGCCGCAGCCTGTGAACGCTGGCCGCTTGTCCTGAACGCTGGCCGCCTCCTGTGAACGCTGGCCGCAGGCTGTGAACGCTGGCCGCTTGTCCTGAACGCTGGCCGCTTGTCCTGAACGCTGGCCGCAGCCTGTGAACGCTGGCCGCTGTCCTGTGAACGCTGGCCGCTGGCCTGTGAACGCTGGCCGCAGGCCGTGACCTGTCCCAGCTGAGTATGCAAAATCGGCACGGTTGATGTCCACTCCGGGCACGGCCACCAAACCTGCTGAAGCTCTCTAGGGGGATGGTCCGGGCGGAGTATGAAAAATAGGCACGGTTGATGTCCGCTCCGGGCACGGCCACCAACCCTCCTGAAGCTCTCTAGGGGGATGGCCCGGGCGGAGTATGAAAAATCGGCACGGTTGATGTCCACTCCGGGCACGGCCACGAAAGCTCGTTGTTCTCTTTAGGGGGAAGGTGATTGAGCTAGTGCCCCGCCCCGTCCGCGACCCGAGCAGGATGAACGATGGTGAGTGACCCCCCGCCCCCGGCCCCGTGACCCCCCGCGCGCATTATAATCTTTGACAGGGCGCAGGGCGCAGGGACGCAGGGGCGCGGGGGCGGACTTGACGGACTTGAGCGGACCTTGGGCGGACTGGGCGAAGGAAGGGTCGAGAGCTAGGCCCCGTGGCGTGCCGCGTGCCCCCATATTGTTGCCCCAAGTCCCGAACGTCGATGCCAAGGCATGCCCCCGAGTCCCGGGGAGCGGCCCCGTGCACGGCCGAGGCCTGCCCCCGCGTCCCGCACATCGGCCCCGGGGCATGCCCCCGTACATCGCCTCTAGAACGCCCCCGAAGCAAGGCCAAGGCATGCCCCCCGAGTCCCGCCCATCGCCCCGTGGCAAGGCCAAGGCATGCCCCCGAGTCCCGCACATCGCCCCGGGCCGTGGCCCCGGGTCCCGAGGAACGCCCCCAAACGGCCCCGGTGCATGCCCAAGGCATGCCCCCGCGTCCCGAGGATCGGCCCCGGTCCATGCCCAAGGCGTGCCCCCCGGGTCCCGAGGAAGGGCCCCGGAACGGCCCCGGTGCATGGCCACGGCATGCCCCCGAGTCCCGCACCTCGCCCCGGGGCGTGCCCCCCAGTCCCGAGGAACGCCCCGGTGCCTGCCCAAGGCATGGCCCCGAGTCCCGCACGTCGCCCCGGAACGGCCCCGGGGCGCGGCCAAGGCATGGCCCCGAGTCCCGGGGAACGCCCTCAGAACGGCCCCGGTGCATGCCCCCGCGTCCCGCACATCGCCCCGAAACGGCCCCGGTGCATGCCCAAGGCATGCCCCTGAGTCCCGAGGAAGGCCCCCCCAACGGCCCCGGTGCATGGCCGAGGCATGCCCCCGGGTCCCGAGGACCGGCCCCGGGGGGCCCCGGGGCATGCCCCCGGGGCATGCCCCCGGGTCCCGAGGGTCGGCCCCGGGGCATGCCCCCGAGAGCGTCCACGCACGCTGCCGGACGCCCACGGCAGCATCCATGCATGCCGGGCAGCGTCCGGGCATGCCGGGCAGCGTCCGGGCATGCTGTCGCTGGGTGCCGGGGGCTGCCGGGGGGTGCTGGATGCTGGCCGCAGGCTGTGAACGCTGGCCGCAGCCCTGTTAACGCTGGCCGCTTGTCCTGAACGCTGGCCGCAGGCTGTGAACGCTGGCCGCTTGTCCTGAACGCTGGCCGCAGCCTGTGAACGCTGGCCGCTTGTCCTGAACGCTGGCCGCAGTCTGTGAACGCTGGCCGCAGGTCCTGAACGCTGGCCGCAGCCTGTGAACGCTGGCCGCATGCTGTGAACGCTGGCCGCAGCCCTGTGAACGCTGGCCGCTTGTCCTGGACGCTGGCCGCAGGCTGTGAACGCTGGCCGCAGCCCTGTGAACGCTGGCGGCTTGTCCTGGACGCTGGCCGCAGGCTGTGAACGCTGGCCGCAGGCTGTGAACGCTGGCCGCAGCCCTGTGAACGCTGGCCGCTTGTCCTGGACGCTGGCCGCAGCCCTGTGAATGCTGGCCGCAGCTCCTGAACGCTGGCCGCAGCCTGTGAACGCTGGCCGCTTGTCCTGGACGCTGGGCGCAGCCCCTGGACGCTGGGCGCAGCCCCTGGACGCTGGGCGCAGCCCCTGGACGCTGGCCGCAGGGCCCTGAACGCTGGCCGCAGCCCCGCGAACGCCCGAAAGCCGTCCCGAGAAAAATCCCCGTATTTTTGTCGTGCGTTTTTCCCCAAATTTTGTCCACCCCTTCCCCACGATTTTTAGAGGATTTACAAGCTTTGTCCCGCATTTTTCTGATTTTTCTCCGATTTTTAGGATTTTTTTTCGTTTTCGACTTTAAAAAATCATAAAAAAATAGCTCGGGTGTCCGAAAAATTCCGAAAAAATATTTTTTAGTAATTTCACATCATGATCTTTCCAATGGTACCATTGGTTGCTGCTGAAACATTCTAATCTTCAAAAAACCCCAGTATGATTTTTCGTCACAGTTGATGTCTACTGGGGGCAGAGCCAGTAGAGTTATAAGAGCTCTTTATAGGGGAGGGGCTTGGCAAGCAGCTGGGGCAGCAGCAGGGTCAGCGGCAGCCATCGCCCATGCATGGCATGGCATGGCATGATGTCAAAGGCCTTGTTGCCATGGCTTCCTTGCACCAAACCTTGGCGGGCGGATGAGGGACCACCCCGGGGGTCGGGTTTTGCCTCGGGAAGCGTGACTAGCATGAAAATTGTTGGATATCGATCGATGGAGTGCGGGAATCGTTGCTATGCTAGTTCCTAACTTCCGAGGCACCGGTGGTGCTCCTGACGCCCGTCTTCGGTGGCATTCCCTAGGCTTCTAGGATGCCATCACGGGTGGGGGCCTTGCCCCCCCTCACCCGAGAACGGTGATCACCCCCACGTGGGCCGGGGTGATTGTCGGTGAATTCCCGCGGCCCACCGTCCCTTCTTTCTTGACCCGGCCCCCTTGCTCCCTGACATCATTTCTGTTGCTCGACCTGCCCCGTCCTGGGGCGGACGGCGGACGCACTGGCTTGTGGGATTTAAGCGGGGGCGTGTTGCCTTCCACGTGCGGGCTGACCGTCGCAAGCGCGGTGACAGGAGAGGCTACGCGGGATGGGCTGGACGCCCCGGTTGTGAGAAGCCTGTGATCGGTGAGTGAGGGCCTAGACGCTTGAGCTTGTAAGCCCCTCGCGCCCGTGGGGCACTGCCACGAACGGGGTGGAAGGCTTGTCTTGAGCCGATCCGTGCGACGACGGCGGGGTTGATCGCTCCGGTGGTGGAAGCCGACGATCGGTGAGTGAGGCCCTAGACGCTTGAGCTTGTAAGCCCCTCGCGCCCGTGAGGCCGAAGTACACGAACGGAGTGGGAGGCCCTTCCCGAGGAGCACTTCCAAGGGCGCGACCTGAGGCCTGCGCGGGCGGGGAGTGCCCTTCGCATCGGGATTTTGCCGGTGGGGATGCCGTTGCGCCCCTCGTCCCTTGTTTCTTGCCATGGCCCCTTGCTCCTTGACATTGCCTTTCTGTTGCTTGACGACCCACCTCCCCCCGTCCCGGGGCGGACGGCGGACGCACTGGCTGTGGAATTTGCGCGGAGGCGTGTTGCCTTCCACGTGCGGGCTGACTGTCGCAAGCGCGGTGACAGGAGAGGCGACGCGGGATGGGCTGGACGCCCCGGTTGTGAGGAGCCTGTGATCGGTGAGTGAGGGCCTAGACGCTTGAGCTTGTAAGCCCCTCGCGCCCGTGAGGCACTGCCACGAACGGGGTGGAAGGCTTGTCTTGAGGAGCCGATCCGTGCGACGACGGCGGGGTTGATCTCTCCGGTGGTGGAAGCCGACGATCGGTGAGTGAGGGCCTAGACGCTTGAGCTTGTAAGCCCCTCGCGCCCGTGAGGCCGAAGTACACGAACGGAGTGGGAGGCCCTTCCCGAGGAGCACTTCCTAGGGCGCGACATGATGCCTGCGCGGGGCGGGGAGTGCCCTTTGCATCGGGATTATGCCGGTGGGAATGCCGTTGTGCCGCGGGGTGGGGGGTCACCTCCCCTCCTCAAAATCCAACCCGATTTCCTTCGAGATCCCCCCGAAAACCCCTTGTTCACAACACCTTCCTTCCCCTCCCGAAAACCCCTTGTCCCCCCCAGCTTACTTCCCCCTCTCGCCCCACTCCACTTGAAAGCACCCTGACAACCCTCCCCTCGTCCCGAGGCGGACGCGCTGGCTGTGGGATTTACGCGGAGGCGTGTTGCCTACCACGTGCGGGCTGACTGTCGCAAGCGAGGTGACAGGTAAGGCGATGCGGGATGGGCCGGAAGCCCCGGTAGTGGAAGCCGACGATCGGTGAGTGAGGGCCTAGACGCTTGAGCTTGTAAGCCCCTCGCGACCGTGAGGCCGAAGTACACGAACGGGGTCGAAGGCTTGTCTCGAGGAGCCGATCCGTGTGACGACGGCGGGGTTGATCGCTCCGGTAGTGGAAGCCGATGATCGGTGAGTGAGGGCCTAGCCGCTTGAGCTTGTAAGCCCCTCGCGCCCGTGAGGCCGAAGTACACGAACGGAGTGGGAGGCCCTTCCCGAGGAGCACTTCCGAGGGCGCGACATGCGGCCTGCGCGGGGCGGGGAATGCCCTTTGCGTCGGGATTTTGCCGGTGGTCGTGCCGAGGGGGTGACCTTTCCTCCTCAAAATCCAA
>JAKOGI010004591.1:0-22500 GCA_029747015.1 Carnegiea gigantea
CCCGAACCCCCCTCTCCTTCTCGTACTCCCTCTCTCTGCTTCGCTCTCTCCCTGTCTCTCTCTCACGGGTCACCGGTCGCCGCTTGGCGTCACTGCTAGCCGTCACGTGTCGCCGGCGAGAGAAGGAGCCGTCCGACCTCACCCACGCGTCGCCACCCACCCAAACACTACCAATCCTCCTTCCCCACGTCACACAACCGAGCCAACTCGAAACCCACGCGTCAGCCACGCCCAATTCCGCCTCCCCTATAAATCTGGGGGTCGGATTCAACCCCCAACACCCTCAAACGCGACCAAAACGTCACCAAATCGAGGGCTAGGGTCCGAGTCTTCAAGCTAGCGGGCCAGGGTTCAGGTTTAGCAAAGTGGGAGCATTTGGTATTTACTATTTGAGGTTGAAATTAGGCTAATCCCAGTAAGTGTTTCTCGCTCCTAAGCTATTACTATTTTCGAAATTAATTTTCAGCAGATTGATGTTGCATGTCAAGTTAGGGTTCGTTAAATTCGTTAGAAATGTCAAGAAATGCGCTATTCATGTTTAGGTTCGATTCATCTGGTTAATTTATGCCTAAGATTGTAAATCGAAACGAATTATGTGCGTTTAGCTTCGATTCGAATCAATGAATGTAAATCACGCTTGAGATGTTATTTCGAAGTAATTTAAATGTGTTTAGTGTCGATTCGAATCAATGAATGTAAATTATGCTTGAGATGTTATTTTGAAGTAATTTAAATGTGTTTAGTGTCGATTCGAATCAACGAATGTAAATCATGCTTGAGATGTTAATTCGAAGTAATTTAAATATATTTAGCGTCGATTCGAATCAATCTAGTTAATTCATGCCTAAGTTTTGGATTCAAAACGAATTATATATGTTTAGCGTTAATTCGATTGCATATAGTTAATCCATGCCTAAAAGGTTAGTTCGAAACGAATTATGAAATTTTAGAACCAACGTATATATGTTTAATTAATTTATAATCGCTTGTTGACTTTGAAATGAACTATAAATGTTAGTATCGACGGATGTACATTTAAGTTAACATTATAATCGTTTAATAACTTCGAAGCAAATTTTAAATGCTTAGAATCGTCTTATGTATGCTTAGTTAAATCGTGCCCGATTGACAATGTCGAAAGGAAACGAACACCTTGAAAGGACTTATGCTTAAATGACTTATTTAGATTCGAAAATGACTACGATGAAAGGAACGAATGTTTGAAGGCGTATTATGTCTAAAATGATCTAAATGGGTTTGATTAGCGACAGTGATTTGACAAACGGAAGTTAACAAATGATTCATTCTATGTTTAACTAGATATCTGATTCTTGCTAGACTTCAATCGTATAGATAGTCATACAATAAGTGAGTCGTTTTATGCTTACCATGAAAATGTAAATGACGTAATAGGTTAAAGGTAACATGAAGTC
Source organism: Carnegiea gigantea (assembly GCA_029747015.1). Taxonomy (NCBI): domain Eukaryota; kingdom Viridiplantae; phylum Streptophyta; class Magnoliopsida; order Caryophyllales; family Cactaceae; genus Carnegiea; species Carnegiea gigantea. The sequence continues at coordinate 1,434 of JAKOGI010004591.1, forward strand.
AATACTTGTCCATTTAGAGAGTTATGTTTGGCTTTAGAATGACTTGTTTACGACTCCTAACTAACCTACATGAATGCCAATCACACCCCGCGCTTCTTATTAAGTTTAGCCCATGTGGATGCTTACATATGTATGTGTATATACATATATATATATATATATATATATATATATATATATATATATGAGTGCTTGGATATAACCGTTGGTTGCAGCGCACTGCTAATTGTTAGTTGGCTAATCGATAAGTCCAGCATTGGTAAGTTTCATAAGTTTATGTATCGCTTTTTCAGTATACCATCATGATTAGGATGCTAGATTATGAACTGGAACCGAGATGGTAGTTGGATGGCTTGAGGAAGAACTATGAGTGGTTCGAGGTCCTTGTGGTACGATGCTTGTGAGGAGGGAGCCTGGGTTGTGAATTAGCTGCAATCGTGTGGATTGCGAGGCCATTTGTGGCTCATTGTGTTGTTGAAATGATTATGAAGTGTTTGAATGTGAAATGTGTAAATCCCTTTCCCTCTTTTATGTCTAAGATGCATTATGTGTAAAAGTGTGGTGATTTGATAAAGAATGTTTTTCGGGTCTTCAAACTAATAATAGCCATGTCTAGTAACAAGCAATGGCCTACTTTAGCTACTCAACAATGTTTGGGAGGAATCCCTAAAACGTTTTAGAAATAGTGTGAGTTGCATGTTAAACAATTTTACCAAACGACACAACAAAATTATTAGCCGTTATGGCCCATGCCCTTTAAAGTGGCTAAGGTAATGTGCTTTGGACCATATGAAAAGAACGATGTTATATGAAAAGGATGATGAAAAGAATGATGTTAACCAAGGAGAAAGGTCCGGAACCCCCCTTAGAGGCCCTAACGAGGGTTAATGTAATGGTCCGATATGTTATATGTAGCCATCCCAGGAGTAAGAGCTTAAGTGTGAGCGTTAGGTCTCACTATGGGGTCGAGAATAGATCTCACCCAATCAGCACCTGTAATGATCTTATGCCAGAAGTATTTTCGCACTAAGTTAAGAAAAGCAATTGGCCTTTGCCATTTTAAACGATTAAAAAGGAAAGGAAGTTCTTTTTATATGAGCCCAAAAGGCTATATGGAATGATGTATGAAAAGCTTATAAGGGTCGTTACACGACCAAATGAAATGAAACTTCCTTTTAAGGCAAAGAAAATGTTTTCAATGAAAGAAAGAAAGCTTTCAATGAATGAGCAGTGAAATGATCCTCAAGCATGTTTGAATGTGGATTCTCATGTCATGTAGCCTTTCCCTTCTCCTACCTTGAGTTTATTTACTTAAACCTGCATGCGTCGGATGAGAAGGTTTCTAAAGTATTAAAGGTTCTATGAATGTATGTGTAACATGTGAATAGCCTAACGGGTCTAACACCTATGAATGAGAACATAATCCTTGAATGATTGAATGAAAGAAGGTTTGGCATGTGAATAGCCCATGTATATGCTATATATAGCTTAATATAATGATTGGTATTACCGAAATGCTTGGTATGTGATTAATACGAGTAGTATTGTATGAAAATGTTATAGTTTTAAGGGGGTTGGGGAACACTCACTGAGCGTGTGGCTGCTCATTCCACTACTCTTTCCCTTTTCCCCCAGGTTTTCTCTATGACAGAAAGAAGATGAGTCAGATAAGTCCAGAAGGAACCTATTCTTGCTTGCAAGGTGTCGTATGTGCCCACTTGAAGGGATCTTACATGTTTAATAAAGTCATGTAATGTATTCTTAGTTTATAAGGGTCTGTAAACGATTATTCTGGTTCATGTAATGCATATGATATAAAGGTCGCGCTGTATGGTCGTCTGAGCCAACTATCAACTTAATTAGATGTCTTTTTGGTTTAATTGAGCTAGGTCCTGGTTTGTAAACCCCAATACTCCGATTGTGTGAATCATTGAGCTGTATCTTTTACTTTTTCTGTATTAATGAACTATTCTGTTTGGTGTACTTCGAGCGGGTGGCTCATCGAGTTATGAACTCCGGCGTGTGGCCGTCGAGCTATATTTTATATGTTTAAGCTTCCATTGATATACAGGGACTATTTGTAAGGCTTTTAGCATAGAAATGGTCAGTTTTTAGGGGAAACTCTGACCGTTTCGTCCCAGAAATTAAGTAAAGTTGAGAAAGCGTAACGCTTCCGGCCCCTAGGGGCTGGGGGTGTTACATTGATGGTATCAGAGTAAAGGTCTTGTGACCATAGGCCGCGACCTGAGTCTTGCATTTCATAAAGTCGCTTAGGAACACGTTGTGGTTATGTGACATATACCTGCTTTGTGTGCGAGTGTGCTTTATAGTATGGCCGACTTTGACTTATCTGAGGCTCGAGTAGGTCGACTAAGTGAAAGTGGTGAGTTGTGCGTTAGTATAGGAGTCAAATAGCTCTCCCCACACCTTCATGCGACGTAGTAAGTACTTCATTGGTGCAATATGTTTCTAACGTGCTAACTGACTTCACTGATTGACTTTTAGGTGATTCGGTTGAGTCGATCGGATGTATGTGAGTCGTGTGTTAGGAAGTGAATCCAAGTCTCTTGTATCGTGTGAGCTAAGTGATATTTTGATTGATAAATGTTTTCTTCGTGCACTCTGATAAGGCAATCGATAGCTAAAGCATGTCAATTAGACTCGAGTGATTGAAAATTCTTTTCTAAGCTCGTCTTTGCCCCTCAAGTATGATTTCCTCCTTGGGCCCCACAATGGAGTGAGCAGACATACTCAAAGGTTAGTAGAAAAGAAGCTCAAAACAAATCAGCTATTTTTCACCTTTGGGATCGAAAGTTTCGAAATGTTAATGTCGTTGTGACTATCGAGCCAAGGTTATCTTACATTGAAGGATTAGCTCTCCATTAGTAATGAAGAGGGAGTTCAGACTTTCAAATACGCACCCTTATGTTTATCAAATGTTGCTTGTAAATGTATAGGTGCTATGATGTGTACGTCGATAAAATCCTTCGTAATGAGCTAGGGAAGGAATGATTGGAAACTAGCTGCTATGATTGATAATCCTAGTAAATAATACCTTTCGTTTTTGAATTCTGAGTTTCCTGACATGCTTGGAAGACTGAATCCTCGTGGTAAGACCTCGCTAAACATCGCGTACGTGTACCTACTGTTCTCCATCTTTGCCATTCGGGAATGCAGTAACGATGTTTTAATTAGATTGAACCCTGATAAACCTAGAAAGTGCAAGGGAGGAAGAATCTAGTAGACTTTGGAATTGTACATAGGAATGATCTCTACTAAGGTAAGCAACCTACTTTGAGTCTCCTACGATCACCTGTAAGATAGATATACCTCGTAAGACCTCAACGTGTGCCTATGAGGCCATTGATGTCAACCATACTCACACAATACTAGCTGCTCAACACCAATCTTTCCTAAATTGGATGGGGTTTAGGGCAAGCCGTTGACCATATGCTGCAAAAGAAGGATTGCACGCATACTTACATATCTAGGTGTTCTTTCTATGTGACAACATGTGGGTCCGCATGTCTTAAAGATTTATTATGGTATCATGTGCTGTGTAAGATCATAAGGTTACATATAGATAGAATTATTGAATGCAGGTGAATTGTTGAGTACACGAGCATTTTTTATGCCTGTTTGGGGCCTATATAGGATGCAATTGAGTTGAGACGCTTTCTAAATGGTGAGTTAAGGCTTTTCTTCCGCATTAGAGACCTTCCTAATGATCCAAGTTAGGCCCTACTATTGCATCTGACGACGTGCATTTGTTTTCATCGATGCTTCGAATGCCTACATGCCAAAGCACGTACGTTGCTTGAAGTGTTGATGACAAGTTGCTAGTAGGTACTTCAAGATTGTTTTCTTGACCAAAAGTCCGTCTAATTGATACCCTTATTTTTACGTAATTCTTCATTCGCTAGATTAACTAAGTGGGATAGTCTTACTGATTGTTGTCTAAGGTTATTCAAACCCTTCCTGACATGTGTGTTAATAATACCTAGATGAGGCCTTAACTTGGACTGCCACCTACATAGAGAGCCTTCCTTTCCTTCCAACACGTAACCACTGCTACTCAGTAATCGGCTAAGCATTATGCCTATCGAGGCATGGAACGCCATTCCCTTACATAAGAATGATAGTGTCCTGACTATATCAACCCAAACACACCTAGAATGGGGATGAAAGGAAGAACCTAGCAGACTTTGGAATTGTTAAACCACATGCATCACCTCGTTACTTCCGAGGATGATAATTTATGCCTTCCCAACACCTTCTTAAGCACAAGCACCACGTGTGCAAGTAAGAATGCTCTAAGCGGAAAGTAGAACCTTCCCATCTGTACTAGGAGTTCATTAGACCTCCACAGTCCCCTTTTCAAGACATCATGTGGCGAAACCTCAATGTAGGGCTGTAAGACCAATAATACCGTTGTTCTTACCCCTGTTAGTTGATTGCTCGTCAACCCCAAATAGTTTGGACAAACCTCATGGTACAACCTCGACCTCTAGAATTTAGAAGAGGGTTGCATTCATGTACGCTTGCATAGATGCCTTTCGTGAGACTATAGGAGTACCTATAGATAGGATTGTGTGTGTGGCCATAGATGTGTTTGTAATCAAGTGCCAACAAAGTGAGTTTTTGTAATTGCTTGACTTGAAATCCATATTTTAGAATGAGACTACTAGTGCATGACCTTAAGATGTCACCGTACCGAATGTCATGCCTTTAGATGCTCACCTATAGATGCATCTGCATAGAATTATTTCTTGCCATGCAAACTGAGTCTAGATTATCGAAAATCTTTGTTCCTTTTTCAAAACAAACTCGATATGGTTTTCCACGCCAAGTCAGTTGCCCCTCTTCGAAGTGATTTGCCCTCAACGCCTAAATAGAGTGAGTAGACGCTTGAAGGGACTGGTGAGGAGGAGACTGAATACCATAAACTATTTCCTTTCAATTTAAAAGAAGTAGTGTTTGCAAAATGAAACCTTTTGAAAATCCATTGCGTACATCCTAGTTGTGTGTGTGCATTCTAGGAAAGACCGAACTTAGGTAAGTAATTTTGAGGACGAAATTCTTTTAAGGGGGAAAGAGTGTAAGGGCCACACCTTCGGTCTCCTACTACTAACTGTTTTAGTTGCTGAATTTACAAATCCGTGTCTGAATTATTTTTCAACGAGGGTGTTAAGTCAACCGTGTGCATTTCTAACGATTAATTTCATTAAAAAGAACGACTATATGGTTTATGTTATTATTGACGTTACTTATTTATAAATTTATTAAATCAACGCTAAACCGAGTTTTTAAAATCATTTTTCGTTTTACTTGGTCGATTCCCAAAGTTTAAACTAAAATGTTAATTGTAGGTCGCTTTAACTCGGGTTTAGCCTAACCATTAGCGAGTACGGGATCGGAATTCAGTTCAATGATGTTAGTTGAGCCCAAAAAAGGGGAAAAGTGAAACAAAAAGGGGGGGTCGAAGTCAGGAACCGGAGGCCCCGAACCCCCCTCTCCTTCTTGCACTTCCTCTCTCTGCTTCGCTCTCTCTCTCTCTCTCTCTCTCTTGCAGGTCACCGGTTGCCGCCTGGCGTCATTGCCAGCCGTCACGTGTCGCGGGCGTGAGAAGGAGTCGTCCGACCTCACCCACGCGTCGCCAGCCACCCAAACACCACCAATCCTCTTTCCCCACGTCACACAACCGAGTCAACTCGAAACCCACGCGTCAGCCACGCCCAATTCCGCCACCACGTGCCGGAATCCAGTCACCCACACCGGATTCGGCCTCCCGTATAAATCTGGGGGTCGGATTCGACCCCCAACACCCTCAAACGCGATCAAAACGTCACCAAATCAAGGGCTAGGGTTCGAGTCTTGAAACTAGCGGGCCAGGGTTCGGGTTTAGCAGAGTGGGAGCATTTGGTATTTACTGTTTGAGGTTGAAATTAGGCTAATCCTAGTAAGTGTTTCTCCCTCCTAAGTTATTACTATTTTTGAAATTAATTTTCAGCAGATTGATGTTGCATGTCAAGTTAGGGTTCGTTAAATTCGTTAAAAATGTCAAAAAATGCGCTATTCATGTTTAGGTTCGACTCATTTGGTTAATTTATGCCTAAGATTATAAATCGAAACGAATTATGTGCGTTTACCTTCGATTCGAATCAATGAATGTAAGTCATGCTTGAGATGTTATTTCGAAGTAATTTAAATGTGTTTAGCGTCGATTCGAATCAATGAATGTAAATTATGCTTTAGATGTTATTTCGAAGTAATTTAAATGTGTTTAGTGTCGATTCGAATCAACGAATGTAAATCATGCTTGAGATGTTAATTCGAAGTAATTTAAATATATTTAGCATCGATTTGAATCAATCTAGTTAATTTATGCCTAAGTTTTGGATTCAAAACGAATTATATATGTTTAGCGTTAATTCGATTGCATATAGTTGATCCGTGCCTAAAAGGTTAGTTCGAAACCAATTATGAAAGTTTAGAACCAACGTATATATGTTTAATTAATTTATAATCGCTTGTTGACTTTGAAATGAACTATAAATGTTAGTATCGACAGATGTACGTTTAAGTTAACTTTATAATCGTTTAATAACTTCGAAGCACATTTTAAATGCTTAGAATCGTCTTATGTATGCTTAGTTAAATCGTGCCGATTGACAGTGTCGAAAGGAAACGAACACCTTGAAAGGACTTATGCTTAAACGACTTATTTAGATTCGAAAATGACTACGATGAAAGGAACGAACATTTAAAGGCGTAATATGTCTAAAATGATCTAAATGGGTTTGATTAGCGACAGTGATATGACAAACGGAAGTTTAGGGTCGTAATATGCCTAATTGATCATGTTAGCCTAAACAAATGATTCATTCTATGTTTAACTAGATATCTGATTCTTACTAGACTTCAATGGTATAGATAGTCATACAATAAGTGAGTCGTTTTATGTTTACCATGAAAATGTAAATGACGTAATAGGTTAAAGGTAACATGAAGTCAATACTTGTCCATTTAGAGAGTTATGTTTGGCTTTAGAATGACTTGTTTACGACTCCTAGCTAACCTACATGAATGCCAATCACACCCCGCGCTTCTTATTAAGTTTAGCCCTTATGGATGCTTACATGTGTGTATATATATATATATATATATATATATATATATATATATATATATATATATATATATATATATATATATATATATGAGTGCTTGGATATAACCGTTGGTTGCAGCGCACTGCTAATTGTTAGTTGGCTAATCGATAAGTCCAGCATTGGTAAGTTTCATAAGTTTATGTATCGCTTTTCAGTATACCATCATGATTAGGATGCTGGATTATGAACTGGAACCGAGATGGTAGTTGGATGGCTTGAGGAAGAACTATGAGCGGTTCGACGTCCTTGTGGTACGGTGCTTGTGAGGAGGGAGCCTGGGTTGTGAATTAATTGCAATCATGTGGATTGCGAGGCCATGTGTGGCTCATTGTGTTGTTGAAATGATTATGAAGTGTTTGAATGTGAAACGTGTAAATCCCTTTCCCTCTTTTATGTCTAAGATGCATTATGTGTGAAAGTGTGGTGATTTGACAAAGAAAGTTTCTCGTGTTTTCAAACTAATAATAGCCATGTCTAGTAACGAGCAATGGCCTACTTTAGCTACTCAAACAATGTTTGGGAGGAATCCCTAAAACGTTTTAGAAATGGTGTGAGTTGCATGTTAAACAATTTTACCAAACGACACAACAAAATTATTAGCCATTATGGCCCATACGCTTTAAAGTGGCTTAGATAATGTGCTCCGGACCATATGAAAAGAACGATGTTATATGAAAAGAACGATGTTAACCTAGGGGAAAGGTTCGGAACCCCCTGGAGGCCCTAACGAGGGTTAATGTAATGGTCCGATATGTTATATGTAGCTATCCCGGGAGTAAGAGCTTAGGTGTGAGCGTTGGGTCTCACTATGGGGTCGAGAATAGATCTCACCCAATCAGCACCTGTAATGATCTTATGCTAGAAGTATTTTCCTACTAAGTTAAGAAAAGCAATTGGCCTTTGCCATTTTAAACGATTAAAAAGGAAAGGAAGTTCTTTTTATATGAGCCCAAAAGGCTATATGGAATGATGTATGAAAAGCTTATAAGGGTCGTTACACGACCAAATGAAATGAAACTTCCTTTTAAGGCTAAGAAAACGTTTTCAATGAAAGAAAAAAAGCTTTCAATGAATGACCAATGAAATGATCCTCAAGCATGTTTTAATGTGGATTCTCATGTCATATAGCCTTTCCCTTCTCCTACCTTGAGTTTATTTGCTTAAACCTGCATGCGTCGGATGAGAAGATTTCTAAAGTATTAAAGGTTCTATGAATGTATGTGTAACATGTGAATAGCCTAATGGGTCTAACACCTATGAATGAGAATGTAATCGTTGAATGATTGAATGAATGAAGGTTTGGCATGTGAATAGCCCATGTATATGCTATGTATAGCTTAATATAATGATTGGTATTACCGAAATGCTTGGTATGTGATTAATACGAGTAATATTGTCTGAAAATGTTTTAGTTTTAAGGGGGTTGGGAAACACTCACTGAGCATGTGGTTGCTCATTCCACTACTCTTTCCCTTTTCTCCCAAGTTTTCTCTATGACAGGAAGAAGTTGAGTCAGATAAGTCCAGAAGAAACCTATTCTTGCTTGCAAGGCGTCGTATGTGCCCACTTGAAGGGATCTTACGTGTTTAATGAAGTCATGTAATGTATTCTTAGTTTATAAGGGTCTGTAAACGATTATTCTAGTTCATGTAATGCATATAGTATAAAGGTCGCACTGTATGGCCGTCTGAGCCAACCATCAAGTTAATTAGATGTCTTCTTAGTTTAATTTAGCTATGTCTTGGGATGTAAACCCCAATACTCTGGTTGTGCGAACCATTGAGTTGTATCTTTTACTTTTTCTGTATCAATGAACTATTCTGTTTGGTGTACTCCGAGCGGGTGGCTCGTCAAGTTATGAACTCCGACGTGTGGCCGCCGAGCTATGTTTTATATGTTTAAGCTTCTTTTGATATACAGGGACTATTTATAAGGCTTTTAGCCCGGAAATGGTCAGTTTTCAGGGGAAACTCTGACCGTTTCGTCCCAGGAATTAAGTAAAGTTAAGAAAGCGTAATGCTTCTGACCCCTAGGGGCTGGGGATGTTACATATACACATATGTGCACATATATATATGCATATGTATGTATATATGTATATAAATATAAATATATATATATATATATACATAATATAGTATATATTATATATGACATACTATATATTACCCTATATAATATATATATATATATATATATATATAATATATACAAACTGTATATATATGACATAAATATATGCATTTCTATTACACACACACCACCACACACAAACACACAATATATAGAGTGTGTGCCAAACCACCAAATCACCCAAACACTTCCATTCTGCCTCGTTTTACAATTATAGTCCCACATCCCCCGTGTGGGTGTGTGTATGTTTGTATGAGATTTGTGTGTTGTGTGTGTATACTATGTATATTACATACTACATATATATATAATTATATATATACTCATATATATAATACTATATATATACTATATACTATAATAAATATATATGCATAGTTACACATATGAATCTATATGTATATATATAGATATGTACATCTCTATATTATATCTATATCATACTATATATATATAATATTTATTATATATATACCCAACTATATATATATATGATATTATATATATAAATATATATTAGTGTGTGTAAATAGACTCTAATATATTATGTATATATGATATAAATATATGTAATATGTATAGGTATATATATATATAGTAATATACTACGTATACTAAATATATATTATTATTTAAACGTATATAGTGACATCTATACGTATATATGTATTATATAGAGAATATAAATACATATATATAATATATATATCTATATATATATTACAACTATAAACATACTATAATATGTTATTACACACACACACCACCACGCACGCGTACATATGTGTATAGATAATAATACTAATATATATACATATTATATGTATGCTATATATATATAATGTGTATATCTGTGTATATCATTATATATATATATACATATATATATATATATAATATATATAGATAATATAGGAGGAGAGAGGACACATGCAGCGCACACCTACACACGTCATAAAACATATGTGTGTGTGTGTGTGTGTGTGTATATATATATATATATATATATATATATATGCATATATATGTACATACATATCTGTATACATATGTGTATATATATGTGTGTGTGTATATATATATATATATATATAGATGTGAGTGTGCGTGTGTGTGTGTGTGTGTATATATTTATTTATTTACACATGTTTGTATTTATATATATACTTACGTATGTATATAGATATGTGCGTGTGTGTATGTGTGTGTGTGTGTGTGTGTGTATATACATATATATACTATAATACTATACATAGTTTAATATGTATATAAATATCCAGAGGTATGAATGTATGATGTAAGGCATACACACATATCAAATAATAATATACATATAAATATATATTACTATATATCTATATATGTGTGTGAAGTTTGGGGTGTGTGTTATATGCATATATATGGCACGTCACATATGTAATATATAATATATATATATATACGATATATCTATATATATAAATATATATATAGATATGTATATATATATATATATATTTATATGTATATATATATGTTTATATATTCGTATGTATGTATGTTTGTGTGCTTTTGGTGCTTTGTTATTGGTGGCATTGATGGTTTGGTATATATTCGTTGTTGGTGGTGTTGATTTTGTATACGTGTTTGGTTTTATTGTCATTTGGGTGAGGTCGTGTTTTTGGTTGCATGTGTTAGCTCGCATATATGTGTGTTTTGCTTGATTTCGAGTTTTGTGTTTTTTGTGGTTGGTGATGCCTTTCAGCTCCCAACGAAGACGTTGTGAGATATAGGTGTGGGGAGGGGTCATTTGCCCTTTTGTTCATATTTTTATGAAAATTTTTCAATTTTTCACTTTTTTGTATTGTTTTTCTTTTTGGCTGTAGAGGCGTTTTGTACTATTTGATCAGCCTTGGTCTCTAGTACCTTGGCTATTAGCTCATATATAAGTATGATGTGCATAATAGATTTTTATCGTAAGCTTGTCATTCTAGGTCTCGGTTCTAACCCCAACTGTCCATTGTAATTTTGCAACACAGTCCTTATTTATATATCATCATTATCATAGGATCTTAGTCTTTCATTATTTGACTCTCCCACTTGCGTTCGTGCATCACTACTTTGTCTTCACTTCAAAATTACAAGGGTGAAGAATTCTTGAAAAAAAAGAAGAAGAAAATATAAAAATATCCCTTTGAGGCATGCACTACTGGGAATGAAAAAAAAAAAAACAGTTTGAGAGTCGGAAATGAAAAGCAACCCTTTGAGGCATGCGCTACTGGGTGCTATCTTTGAGGCAATACTGCTACTGGGAATGCTTACTTCTCATGTCAATAAGTTAACAATGTAGTTGATGCCAGTCAAGTGGATTGAGTCGATTCTGGTAAGCCTAGCTCTTAGGATGATGATACACCTGCACACCAAACACCAGGTTGGATTCAATGTTGTCATGCGTCGTGGGGTGAAAAGTTTGATGTCTGGATGTCATTCCCTGGGATGAAGAGTCTTGAAATGCATACGATGCTTGTGTACAGACTGATACTTGAGTTACTGGGGTGGTTAGGTCGATTCAATTATGTATAGTTTACCCCGATATATATTTTGTGTTTTATCATTTTTATTTTTTTGATTTTTGTTTCTCTTTTGCTTGTTTTCCTTTTTTGAGATTTTGTGGGTATATCTTCTGCAAACCCTTACGAGACCTCACTCGTCCACTTCGGGGAACCAAGGAGTTTAAAAGGCTTGTTACATACGCTAAACGCAGCTGCGATTCCTACGATAGTGAGTTAGGTTCCCAGAATAGTTTTTATTTTTGTTTTGCTCGAGGACGAGTAAAAAACTAGTGTGAGGAAGATCATTTTAGCTCCCTCCTATTTCTCATTGTTTTTATGTCAAATTTAGATGAGAAATGGTTAAATTTACTTCACTTGATTCAGCTGTGTTTATAAACTGGTTTGTCTTACTTTACGGAGCAATCTTCGGGTTTTGGTATAAAGGAAGGCATTGGGGACTTATTCCACAGAAGAATAGATGTCTAATGAAGGCTCAGGAACTAAGGAAGCAGGTTGGAAGACTGCACGGTCGTTCCATAGGGAAGCACGGCCGTGCCTGGTGGCCAGAGACCATGCATGGCCAGATGCACCACTGTGCGCGTGACCTTGCCTCGGCACATGGTTGGCCGTGCGTCGAGGCACAGCCGTGCGCTACGTCGGCTTCCGCAATTGAAACTGATTTTCGGCTAGTTTTTGGGGATCTTCTTCTTTCTTTTTGAGAGCACTCCCCCCTTTGGGGTTTTTACGGTTTAGAGTAGCTTCAAAAACCCCCCTTAGGGGGTGAATAATTTAAAGTAGATTACTGTATACATTGTACAAGATTTGGATTTTGCAATTAATGGCTAAGTTTCTCTCCTCTCTTCCTCTTTAATTTCATGCTTCTTGTTTTATTTTCTAGTTTGTTAACTCTTGCTTTGATTTGCTTATACAAGCTTAGTTTCGAATAAGTTTGTGAGTTTCGATTGTAATTAGCCTCTTGATGGCCAATTGATTGTTGTCAAGCTTTTACCCATCTTATTTATGCTAGAATTTAGGGTTTTCTCTCACATCCATCACGTGTTCGATGAAATGCTTCAAGGGGCTTTCATCTGTATTTTGGGGCGATTAACCTATGCTGAAAGGTGAGGCCTATTGTCTACTATGGGTAGAGCAAATAGCCGTGGTTGGGACATGAAAATAGTCTTGGTCGCTAGCTAGGTCAAAAGTTGCCAATCTTATAGTTTAATTAAGCTAATCCCATGAAAATAGGTGGTTAGAACAATTAGACTAGCCTAAGACCCTTGAGAGGGGGATTAGGTGGTCTTTAATGACGCAACCGATCATCCTTGGACAATAACATAACTTAGGAAGGTGTGGGTTTGACTTGGTTATTTGGTTTATCTCGGGTTTAATCATAACTGAAGTCTTTTGATTGTGTTTGTAGTTTAGTTCTATTTTCGATCCCCTTTTATTTTGCCTAGCTTGAGACGTTTTAGTTAGTTCTGGTATTTGGATACACAACTCTCTGCGGACGATACTCTGAGTACTCAACAATGTACCTTGCACTTGGGGTTTATAAATATTAAAACTTTTTCCTAACAAGTTTTTGGCGCCGTTGGCGGGGATTGGCACAGTTCCAATATTAGAGCTTACTTGACATTCGAGACCAGGCTTTTATATTGAAGAAAAAAAGAGGTCTTTTCCCCACTTTCCTCAATATGAGCATGAATAGTTTTGGAGTTACTATGATAGATTAGATGCTTTTCTTGCTCATTGCGATTTTCATTTGGAAATGTGGGAAATTTTGAATATAGTTTATAAGGGTGTGAATTATGAGACCCATACTCTCCTAGAGTATTGCGATTTTTGTGCTAAAAACATTGATAACGCTTGGGACTTTATTGATTGGTTGACTCAGGATACTTATGAATATGAGATTAGTTGCACTAATTCATACACCCCTCCCTCTTGCATCCCTGATTATGCTCCTCCTATGTACGAAATTTGCCATTGTTCTGATCATGCCAGTAATTCTTATCCCTATTATGTATTCTGATGAGGGCTTTGCTAGACTTAGCAATATGATAAAGACAATGAATGAGCAACAATTTGAGTTTGCTAATAAAATGCAGGAGTATGACCTATCACCTGAGACTGACCTTAGTTCTAGTTCTCCTAGACTTGATGTTAATCTGTGTGATGATGGTGCGTCTTTCCCTCCTATAGACCCCAGACTAGAGGAAGTACTCGACCCCCCCTTTGACTACTTCACTCACAGTTGCTCCCTCCTTTCCTAATACCTCTAGGGACAACACTGCATTTATCATGACCTTTCTTGATGCACCTTCCCCTTCCCCTTTAGCTCAGTCGACGGAGTTCGAGGTAGGTGAGACCTTTGCTGTTAGCACTAGTGTTGATGAGGATGATACTTGATGTGAGTTAGACAATGTTTTTGTTGAGGGGTATGATCTTTATGAAACTCTCATAGGGGCTTCATGTGTGGATGTTGTGGTTACAGGGTCGGCTAATCCTGATCTTGTTGATAATATATCTCCCAACCCTCTTGACACATTCCATACTTCTTCTTCATGCTCACCACCCTTCCCTTCCCCTGAGTGTTGTGATATTTTACTTATTGATTCTCATGCGATACTTGAGGGAATGAGGTTAAACATTATGAGTCCCCAGTTACCTTTAGGGGGTACGACCCCTCTCTTGCCCTTATCATCTGTACCTAGAGGACATACTTGGAAAAATCACATTGACTAGTGCATTCGATTACTCTTCCAATTTTTCCAAGGCATTTGATATGTTTAGGAGGGCACTTATTATTATGCATGTATTCATATTTGTGTGCTCTTACTTACATTCATCTGAGTTGCATGCTCAGGTGTTCGATAAGCTCTTACGAGCTTTGACGGCATCCGAGTCTCCGTCATGAGTCTTGAGTGATGATGAGGAATGACTGATACTCCTCAGGCCTCCACAGCACCATCTTGGAAAGGCATAGTTTAGGTACATTCAGTGCCCGACCTGGTATAACCGTTCTAACCCTTCTCTTTTCTCCTCTTTTCTTTTCTTTCTTTTCCTTTTTGTTTAGTTGTGGATAATTAGGTTGTATTTAGTTGTGGATAGTAGTGTTGTGTTTTTGTTGGTGATAAACTTTGAGGTGAAATTTGGATGTTGTGAAGTCGATTGAGGGCTATAATCACCTTTGTGTGCTTTTGTACTTTGTTATTGGTGACATTGATGGTTTTGGGTACATTCATTATTGGTGGTTTTGATTTTGTATACATGTCTGGTTTTATTATCATTTGGGTGAGGTTGTGTTTTTCGTTGCGTGTGTTAGCTTGTGTATATGTGTGTTTTGTTTCATTTCGAGTTTTGTGTTTTTTGTGGGTGGTGATGCCTTTCAGCTCCCAATGAGGATAGTGTAAGATTTAGGTGTGGGGGTGGGGTCATTTGCCCTTTTGTTCATATTTTTGTGAAAATTTTTTAATTTTTCACTTTTTTGTATAGTTTTTCTTTTTAGCCGTAGAGAGTATTGTACTATTTGATCAGCCTCAATCTCTGGTGCCTTGGCTATTGGCTCGTATATAAGTATGATGTGCATAATAGATTTTTGTCCTAAGCTTGTCATTCTAGGCCTCGCTTCTAACCCCAACTGTCCATTGTAATTTTGCAGTCCAGTCCTAATATATATATCATCATTATCAAAGGATCTTAGTCTTCCATTGCTTGACTCTCCCACTTGTGTTTATGCATCACTAGTTTTGCCTTCAGTTCAAAATTACAAGGGTGAGGAACTCTTAAAAAAAAAGAACAAAATCTAAAAATATCCCTTTGAGACATGTGCTACTGGGAATGAAAGAAAAAAAGAGTTTGAGAGTTGGGAATAAAAAGTATTCCTTTAAGACATGCGCTACTAGGTGCTATCCTTGAGGCAATAATGCTGCCGGGAATGCTTACTTCTCATGTCAATAAGTTAACAATGTAGTTGATGCCAGTCAAGTGGGTTGAGTCGATTCTGATAAGCCTAGCTCTTAGGATGATGATACACTTGCACACCAAACACTAGGATGGATTCAATGTTGTCATGTGTCGTGGGGTGAAAAGTTTGATGTCTGGATGTCATCCCCTGGGATGAAGAGTCTTGAAATTCATACGATGCATGTGTACAGACTGATACTTGAGTTACTGGGGTGATTGGGTCGATTCAATTGTGCATAGTTTACCCTGATGCATATTTTGTGTTTTGTCATTTTTATTTTTTCGATTTTTGTTTCTCTTTTATTTGTTTTTCTTTTTTCACATTGTGTGGGTATATCTTCTGCAAACCCTCACAAGACCTCACTCATCAACTTGGGGGAACTAAGGGGTTTGAAGAGCTTGTTACATACGCTAAATACAATCCTGATTCCTACGACAGTGAGTTAGGTTCCTAGAATAGTTTTTATTTTTGTTTTGCTCGACGACGAGCAAAGAACTAGGTGTGGGGGAGATTATCTTAGCTCCCATTTGATCCATATTTCTCGTTGTTTTTATGCCAAATCTAGATGAAAAATGGTTAAATTTACTTCATTTGATTCAGTTGTGCTTATAGAGTGGTTTGTCTTACTTTCAGGTAAAATCTTTGGGTTTTGGTAGAAAGGAAGGCATTGGGGACTGATTCTGCAGAAGAAAAGGCCCGAGAACTGAGGAAGCAGGTTGGATGACTGCACGGTCATTCCACAGGGAGCATGATCGTGCCTGGTGGCCAGAGACCACGCACGGCCAGATGCACAGCTGTGCGTGTTACCATGCCTGGGCGCATGGTTGGTCGTGCATCAAGGCACAGCCGTGCAGCACGTTACCTTCTGCAATTAAAACTGATTTTCGGCCAGTTTTTGGGGATCTGCTTTCTTCTTTTTGGGAGCACTCCTCCCTTAGGAGTTCTTAGGGTTTAGAGTAGCTGCAAAAACCCCCATTAGGGGTGAATAATTTAGAGTAGATTACTATATACATTGTACAAGATTTGGATTTTGCAATTAATGGCTAAGTTTGTCTCCTCTCTTCCTCTTTAATTTCATGTTTCTTATTTTTTTTTTCTAGTTTGTTGACTCTTGCTTTGATTTGCTTATACATGCTCAGCTTCGAATAAGTTTGTGAGTTTTGATTGTAATTAGCCACTTGATGGCCAATTGATTGTTGTTATGCCTTTATCCATCTTGTTTATGCTAGAATTTAACATTTTCTCTCATGCCCACCACGTGTTCGATGAAATGCTTGAAAGAGCTTTCATCTGTATTTTGGCGTGACTAACCTATGCTGAAAGGTGAGGCCTATTGTCTACTGTGGGTAGAGCAAATAGCCGTGATTGGGACATGAAAATAGTCTCGGTCGCTAGCTAGGTCAAGGGTTGCCAATCTTATAGTTTAATTGAACTAATCCCATAAAAATAGGCGGTTAGAACAGTTAGACTAGCCTAAGACCCTTGATGAGGGATTGGGTGGTCTTTAATGACGCAACCGATCATCCTTGCAAAATAACATAACTTAGGAAGGAGTGGGTTTGACTTGATTACTTGGTTTATCTCAGGTTTAATCATAATCGAAGTCTTTTGATTGTTTGAGTAGTTTAGTTCTATTTTCTATCCCCCTTTGTTTTGCCTAGCTTAAGACTCTTTAGTTAGTTCTGGTATTTGGAAACACAACTCTCGACAGACGACACCCCGAGTACTCAACGATATACCTTGTACTTGGGGTTTGTTAAAATTTTTCCCTAATAATTTGAAAGAAATAAATAGCAAGCCCACGAAGGCAATTCCACAAGCAAAGCTGTCTTACATACTTTTAGCCCCAATGCGCGGCTACAAGTCCATGAGCACAGCCTAAGGGCTGGTCGCTATACTTTTAGCCGCAGTAGGGGCTAAGAGTCCACGAGCACGACCCAAGGGCCAGTCACTATACTTTTAGCCCCAATATATATATGTACACACACACACACACACACACACACACACATATATAAATATATATATATGTATATGTATATATACATGTATACATATATATAGACAGATCTATATATATATATATATATATATACATATATATACATATATATATATATACTACACACACACACATATATATTATATATATATATAGCATATATATATATATATATATATATATATATATATAATATATATATTATATATATATGTATATGTATATAAAAATATATACATATATAGATATATATATATATATATATAAATATATATACATATATACATGTATATATATCTATATATCCATACATATATATATATATGTATATATATACACACACACACACACACACACACACACACACACACACACACACATATATGTATGTATGTAACACCACCAGCCCCTAGGCCAGAAGCGTTACATTTTCTTAACTTTCTATTTGAATTTTGGGATAAAACGGACAGAGTTTTCCCTAAAAACTGACCGTTTTCAGGCTAAAAGCCCTACAATAAACCCCTGTAAATCAATGGAAGCGTAAAACATTCAAAAGAAGCTCAACGGCTACACGCCGAAGTTCATAACTCAACGAGCAACTCGCTCGGAGTACACCAAACAGAATAGTTCATTAATACAGGAAAAGTAAAAGATACAACTCAACGGCTCACACAACCGAAGTACTGGGTTTACATCCCAAAAAGTAGCTGATTTCAACTAAAAAGACAACTGGTTAACAAGATGGTTGGCACAGATGGCCGTACAGAGCGACTCTTAAACCGAATACACTACATGAACTAAAATACTTCTTTGCAAACGTTTATAATTCAAGGAATACATTACATGACTTCGTTAAACATGTAAAGCCCCCTTCATTAGGCACACATGACATCTTGTAAGCAAGAATAGATTCCATCTTGATATAGCCGACTCGACTTCTTCCTTCACAAAGAAAACCTGGGGAAAAACGGGAAAGAGTAGTGGGATGAGTAACCACATGCTCAGTGAGTATTTATCGACCCCCTCAAAACCAAAACCATTGCAGGCAATAATGTCTTTCATAGCCACATATCACGTATTCATACTTTACTATCATATTAGGCATTCACGAAATTCTTATGGAAATATCATTAACCATAAACTTTACTTTAACCAGTCAAGCACATTTCTAGGTCTCAAAATGACCAAACTTCTTTACTGACAGGCAGTCAAACACTTAAGCAAGCATTGAGGGCTAAGGATAGAACTTTCTTTCTTAGATTGTGTGATATAATTTGTGATTTATGCTTTGTCGATCTAATTCACTCATATGAGATGCTAAACATATGAAACAGAGATTATGCCACGAACTTTTATTTGCTAAACATGCACATTCAAACTCATATGCTCGATGCATTATAAGGGTATGGCCATGCTGTACTTGCAATTTCCTTTATACTGCACTTAGATTCTTATTCATATGATGTGCATGAAAATCTTTCTTTTCTTTTTCTGAAAACACTTTACTTAGCCTCTTTAGGCTCATATTCTTCATAGAATCTCTTTTATATTGGTCTCATAATGACCCTTAAAAATTTTCTTTCTGAAATTCTTAAAAAGGCTAAATGCCAACTACTTTTTTTACTTATTAGGAAACTACTCTGGGCATAAGATCTTCATAAAGTGCTGGTTAGGAGAGATCTACACTCAATCCCAGTGAGATTAACTCACACTAAGCTCTTACTCCCAGGATGGTAACTAACTTTTGGACCTTAACTCTCGTCAGGGTCTCTAGGGATTACTCCCTAGGCCAGGAATTTCCCCGTTCAAGCAGGTTTACTCCCATCTATTGTCCCTAAGCGCTTATCTTAGCCATTTAAACTAGTCATAACGACTAATAAGTTTGCTGCTTCTCACAGCGAAATCCTTTTTCATACAACACACTCCCTTTTTATTTAAATTCTTTAAGGATTCCCCCGTTCAAGCGAGTTCACTCCCAAAACTGTATTTGCATAGTTAAAATATGCCATCATCTGCTAATAGTTATGGCTACTATTAGTTACAAACATGAAAAACTTCCTTTTTCAAACTCACGCTCACTTGCAACAAGAAACTTGATGACATAAAGGAAGGGGGTTTGCACGTAACATATTCAAACCCTTCATAATCAATCAATCCCAACATAAGCCATACATAGCCTCGCAATCCACACGATTGCAGTTAATTCACAACCCAGTCTCCCTCCTCGCATAGCAACCGTCCACAGGACCTCGAACCACTCATAGTTCTACCTCAAACCATCCAACTACCATCTTCTTTTTCAATTCGATAATCATAATATATTATCATAAAGGCCTTATAAAATAGCTGCATAAAACTTACCGAGCGAGCAGCAACCATCCAACAGCTTGTTACTGCATACATAAGCATAAATATAGATGTATATATTGCATTAATTTGAAATAAGAACTCAACGAACTGACTTAACTAATCAAACATGAATCGTAAAGCATTCGTATTTCACAATAGAAGTGACATGTGATTTTTAGGCGTAGCTTTCACGAACTTAACGAGCATCAATTACAAGCACACATAGGTTGTTTTGAAGCTACTTATAAGCATGAGTACATTAAACTAACCTATTTCGATTTGAAGCACTATTAGGTTAGTTTGAAGCTACTAATCAGGCATAAATTAACTAAATACACATGTAATTCAATTCCAGGTGTTCACATTTCATTTCGAAGCTATTAATCAGGCATGAATTAACTAAATAAACATGTATCGATGCTAAGTGTTCACATTTCATTTCGAAGCCATTAATCGAGCATGAATTAACTAAGTACACATGTAATTCGATTCTAAATGTTCACATTTCATTTTAAAGCTATTAATCAGGCATGCATTAACTAAATGCACTTGAATTGATTCTAAACATACATGATTCATTTCAAAGCTACTTTCCAGGCATGTAGTAACTAAATGTACCTAAATCGATTCTAAACATGCATAATTCATTTCGAAGCTACTTTTATGCATGAACTAACTAAACTTAACATACATCGATTTAAACTAAATTCAGTTGAAACAGGACATGCATAATTTTAGTTAATCTGACTAAACCTTAACTAACATGCATCGCAACTTAAGGGTTAAAACGCTTTCGAAACAACTAATACTTAGCAGGCGAGAAACACCCACCTGCACTCCAAGCTAGAGGACCCAATTTTAGGGTTTTGAGCCTGAATTTGGATGTTTAACAACCCGAAATCTGTCTCCC
>JAKOGI010004592.1:0-23712 GCA_029747015.1 Carnegiea gigantea
ATATATATATATATATGTGTGTGTGTGTAATTATATTTGTGTATCGGTGTTGCTGGTAGATATAAATTATTCTCAAAAAGTTTCTACAGTCAGCAGTGTAGGAGGATTCATGTTAGCGTGAAAGTGGGTCTGGGAGCATTAGGTCTTATGAGTCATTGAAAAGTTAAACACAATCACAGAACTCGGGCATGTTCATAGCTCAGGAAGTATGTTACAAACCCAGACTGTGCCACGGTGAATGAACCCACGGAGATTGTTCAAAACTTGGTTTATGAAGAGCGTTCAGTGCAAAAACTAGATTATGGAGTTAAACAACTTCATAGTAGAGGTGTTCCCTCTGGTTGAGGTTCCATGGACTAATGATACCTCATTTGAACCCTCATAGGAGACCGAAGAGAATATGAGAAATAGGTACCCATGCTTGTTTGAGGTAACGTAGGATTTCCCTCAAATTTGCAAGTTTCAAGGATGAAACTTATTTTAAGGGGGAAAGGCCGTAAAAGTCCGTGCCCTAATTGTGCTCATTACATTGGTTAGTTTTCATTTAAATTAATTAAGTTGAGCGATGCGTTTTCAATCCACATTTGATAATTTTATGCAATTGTGAGCTGAGATGATGCAGTGGCCTCGAAACAAAATTTAATTATGCTCTGCATTAATTCACTTACAACTTATGAATAAATGTATAAACAAAAAACAAGCAAAATAAATTAGCCCATTTATAATAGTGGGTATATATTTATATAGTTTCCTCCCCTATATTATGCATAAACCATAATATTAATAAATTAAAAAAAAATTCGATGAGCAATTAAATCAAAGCACATAAAGTTATAGCATTTTTTTTCAAGTTGACCGTGGAAATACTAATACTAGCCCAAATAGTAACACAAATTATAGCCCAAATATTTAATTGTCTAAAAGGGAGGTTGTTTTACAATAAAAAAAGAAACAAAAAGAAAGGGGAAGGAAAATTGCAACACCCCGGATGTACATAATTCACTGTTTGCATTCTCTTCATTAGTTTCACCAATTAGAAATAATAACACAAACGATCGGGGCATTACCACCGTCCAAAAAGGATAAGGCTTCGCTTGTAGACAATAATATAGCAATGCTAAACAATGTTTACCATCACAAAGCATTCACACTCACAATCCATCAAAACCATATATGAACAGTTCTGACATCAAACCATTCAACTATCTCAAGGTTTACACTAAAATATAGTAACTCTTATAGAGTACACAGTTCTAATATCAAAATATTTCACAATACATTGCCAAAAGCATCTCAACATTAATACACCACCGTTCCATTCAAACTTCCTTGCTCACTTATCCCCTTCAGACGACCTGCCAGCCTGAGGTCGATTCACTGAACATTTGCCTAAAATAAAACATGAAAACATTTCAAACTGTGAGTCGAAGCTCAGTACATGCATTTTTGTATTATTAAATATTCACTGAAAAACTGGCTGGGCCCACATTGCAACCCATTTTAATTTAAAACAGTGAATGAGAATAATATTAAATTGTTAATTATTATCTGATCATGACCCCCTAGTAACTGTTACAATTTGAAGATAGGTGTACACCTGCCAAGCCAATCACAGGACCAGGCCTGAAGCCGCATGAATAACTGAAGGGCAATGCCCTATAACTGATAATTGATGGGATCACTAATTATATGGTAAATTATTGATTAAACTGATTCATTTATATAATTACCAAAACATTATAATTTTGATATGTACGTGCTGATTTCTAAAAATACAGGTAATGAACATACCTAGGACTTTTAATAAAATTTCACTGAGTATGGTTATGCACAAAAGGGGAGGAAAAGATAGATTAGGCCCTACTTCTTTACAAAAATATCGTTATAGGAACATATAGTTAGCAAATGTATCTATTTTCATAGTTAATACTTTAGCAAAAAAAAAAGTAAGAGCATAATAAGGGCTAAAGTAAATGACTCATAACCTAATCTCCCCACATCGAAAGCTTAAGAAGTCCTGAAAAACTTTCGTTCACAACACAAAACATGATTCCCACAATAGGGCTCTCAAAATGGGGCTAGAACATAAGGGTACCAGTTTTGGTCGAACCTACGCAGTTCTAACAAAATGCCCATAATGTTTTCCACAGACCTTAGATTAAGGAGATTCAAAAGGCATTTGAAAGTTAACTAACTAATCTATATAATCACCAAAAATCATAATTTTTGACCAGGCTGATCACTACTAATTTATTGGCAAATGTTCCCCTACTTTCTGTCAGTTCACAGCCACACTGCCTTGCTTCCTCTTCTCTTTTCACACAAATTCTCATTCAAAATCACTCCGTAAAATCATGTAACAAAGCTTTGGTCCCTCTCATCACCATACAAAGCCATAATACTCGATTTCACTCCATAATCATATACATCAAATTTTCAATTCTTCTCTTTCTCAAACCCACTCAAAATACATCCAAGGTCTTTTTTGGTTGCCTAAATGAGTAAAATGATCCTTTATAATCAATTAGAGAATTTTCATAATCCACCCTTTTTCAAGAATCACACCAAATCATTTTTTCTTCAAGTCAAAGAACACATCCAAGATTCATTTTGCATCAAAATATAATCAAACAACATGCTTAATGCCAAAATAATTCAAACCAAGCATTAATTGTCGAAGCCCTAGCTTGTAACCAATTTACTTCCTCTTCATCTCATCCAAGATCACCAAAAACACCCTCAAAAACACTATTAGAGATTAAAACCACTAAATCAAATACAAACAATCCAAGAAAAACATACTTCCAACCTTAAGCTTGCATGATCATGAATAGCCCTAAACCCTAGCATGCTCCAAACTCAATCAACACTTTAAAATGTCAAAATAACTCTTACTTTCATCCAAACAACATGATCAAAACTCAAATCAACATAAACAAGAATCAAAATCAAAAATCCAAAGAAAGAAGCTTAGGGTTACTCACTTTGACCTTGAAAAAAGTAGAGATGGAGGTGATATTTAGTGGTTTTGAGGATTGGGGATGGTGGCTAGTGGTACTAAGCTGTCGGGGGGGTCAAAGGTAGCCAAACCTGGCTGGAAAACCCCAAGAAAGCAGCAGCAGCTGGGAGGGGGATGGTCATGGTGTTGGAGAGAGGAAGGAGAGAGATATGAGTTGAGTTTGGTTGTATTTCTTTGACTTATCTACATACTTGACTCAATTTAAACACCTCAAAAAGTAGATTTTACTAACCATGGTTAAGCTTAAATCGTGGTAATTAGCTAAGTTAATAATGCAAATTTATTAGGCTTCTTAGTGGGCCGAAATAAGTTGGGTTCAGGAATAAAATGCTCCGTAATGATATTATTTTTGAGCAACTCAAAATTAAATTTTTGTTACGGAAAATAAAATAAATTACTCAGATTATAATTGTGAGGGCCTACTATCAATTCTTCTAAAATTTTCATTAATAATTAAACAGATAAATAAAACCCGATTTTCGAAGTGAGGGCCCAAATGAATTTTTCCCCACTGGGATGATTAAATGCGTTAAATAAATATGAGATAATCATTAACATAAGGTAATTAAACTGATAAATATAATTTAGGGTCAGGTTATTACAGCCTTCCCCCCTTAGAGAGTTTCACCCTCGAAACTTATGAACTTTACCATGTCATGCAAGATTAACTCAAATAAATGTTGGTACTTGGCTTTCATTCCCTCTTCAGTCTCCCAAGTGGCTTCTTGGGAGGCATGGTTTGTCCAAAGCACCTTGACTAAAAGTATTTGCTTGTTGTGCAGATGCTAAGTCATGCGATCCAGTATTTGGACTGAACGCTCTTCGTGTACTATATCCTCAATTATTTCAATAGGTTCAGATACAATAGTGTGGTCCGAATCTGGAATCTACTTCCTGAGCTAATAGATATGAAATACGTTATGCACATGTTCAAGCTCTACTAGAAGATCTAGACGATATGCTGCGGGATTCAACTTTTCAATGATTTTATAAGGTCCAATATATCTTGGACTCAATTTGCCTCGTACTCTGAACCTCTTGATACCCCTAGTTGGCGAAACTTTCAGAAAAACTTTAGCGCCTATATGAAACTCCAAAGGCCTCCTTCTCTTATTCGCATGACTCTTTTGCTGACCCTAGGTAACCCTAATATGCTCTCGAATCCTTCTTATTGTTTCAATGGTTTCTTGGATCATTTTGGGACCTATGATCAATGCCTCATCAAATCACTCTAGCACAGCAGAGTTCTACATTTTCTCCTACATAAATCCTCAAACGGGGCCATTTTTGATAGTGGACTGGTAGCTATTGTTATAAGAAAACTCCACCAACGGTAAATCGTCTTCTCATTTCCCTTAGAATTCCAATACACAAGCTCTTAATATGTCCTCTAGAATTTGATTCACTCTTTCAGTTTGCCTATCTGTCTTAGCATGATAAAAGCTACTAAAGTTCAATTTAGTTCCAAAGGCTTTTTGAAGTGGTTAGCAAAAATGGGTTTGGAATCTTTGATCGCTATTTAATACTATGTCTAAGGGGATCCTGTACAGGTGGACTATCTCCTTAATATATAGTTGGGCTAGTTTTTCAACTTCCCAAGTATCCTTAATTGACAGAAAATGGGCTGACTTGATAAGTCAATCAACTATGACCCAAATAGCATTCTTCTTCGAGGCAGAAAAGGGTAAACCCATAATAAAGTCCATTGAGATCGAATCCCACTTTCAAGTGGGAATTTATAGGGGTCGCAATTCACCCACGTGTCGCTGATGCTCTGCTTTAACTTTCTGGTAGGTCAGACGCTTGTCTATGTATTCCGCAATCTCCTTCTTCATATTATTCCACCAGAAGTATTGTCTTAAGTCTCTGTACATCTTGGTTCCTCCTGGATGCATCAAGTAGTGAGTACTGTGAGCCTCCTCTGGGATCTTTTTCCTTAATTCCTCATTTTGGGGTACACATAAGCGATTCTGGAATCGCAGGGTCCCATCCTCGTGCACTACAAACCTAGGGGATTTTCCTTTCTCTGAATTTTGCTTTATTTTTTGGACTTCAGGATCACTTTCCTGGTTCACTCGAATTTCCTCCACTATGGAAGGCTATAAGGTAAGTGCTAATAATTGAATATTTGCTTGCCCATGGGACACTAGTTGAATTCCTAAGTCCTCAAGCTCTCTCAAGAGACTCAACTGAGTAATCACCACAGTGCTTGAGCTATGTTGTGCCTTCCTGCTCAGGGTATCTGCCGCAACATTTACTTTTCCTAGATGATATTGAATCTACAAATCATAGTCTTTAAACAACTCAAGCCAATGCCATTGTTTCAAATTGAGCTCCTTTTGGGTGAAGATATGCTTCAAACTTTGATGGTTAGTATAAATCTTGCATGGACTCCATATAAGTAATGTCTCCAAATTTTCAGTACAAAGAACATGGCTGCTAACTCCAGGTCATGGGTATGATAGTTTTTCTCATAAGGGTTGAGCTGTTGAGGGGCATAGCTACTACATTGTCTTCCTACATCAAAACACACCCTAATCCATTCTTTGAAGCATCACTATAGATGGTATACTCCTTACCTTCTACTAGTAGCGTTAGGATTGGGGCGGTAGTTAATCGCTGCCTTAGCTCTTGAAAATCTCTCTCACACTTCTCTTTCCCTCAAATTTATTCGCTTTCCTTAATAGATTAGCCAGGGGCGAAGCTATTTTCGAAAAATCCTTGACAAACCTTCAATAATAGCTCGTTAAACCCAGAAAGCTTCTAATCTCAGTGACGTTAGTAGGCGTTGACCATTCCGTGATTGCCTTCACCTTCTGGCAGTCAACTTTAATTCCTTCTTTTATAACCACATGTCCCAAGAACACCACTCCTTCCAACCAAAATTCACACTTCTTTAATTTCCATAAAGTTGATGCTCTCTCAGGGTTTGTAACACCATTCTCAAATGATCAGCATGTTCCTCCCTATCCTTAGAATAGATAAGGATGTCATCTATGAACACCATTATAAACTTGTCTAGATAAGGTCTGAAGACCCTGTTTATAAGATCCGTGAAGGCTGCGAGAGCATTGGTGAGGCCAAACGGCATCACTGTAAACTCATAGTGACCATACCTTATCCTAAACGCAGTCTTGCGGATGTCTTTAGGTTTAATCCTAAGTTGATGGTACCTTGACCTCGAATCAATCCTAGAGAAGACTCCTGCTCCTTGCAGTTGATCAAACAAGTCATCTATTCGCAACAAAGGGTATTTATTTTTGATGGTGATCTTGTTCAGCTCCCTGTAGTCAATACATAGCCTTAAGGTTCCATCCTTTTTCTTTGCGAACAAACTGGGACACCCCATGGTGGCACACTTGGTCTGATAAATCCTTTCTGTAACAGCTCATCTAACTGAATCTTCAACTCGTTAAGCTCAGTTGAAGCCATACGATATGGGGTTTTGGAGATAGGTTATGCCCCCGGGGACTAATTCAATTCCGAAATCAATTTCCTCTATGGGGGTAGACCTTGTGACTCTTCAGGAAAAACATCTTCAAATTCACAAACTACAGGAATATTTCCTACTTTCTCTTCTTTTGTTTGGGTGTCAATAGCATAATACCAATATCCAATACACACCTAACATAATGGCTTACTTGCTTTCATAGTAGAAATCAAGGGACAAGATTTTTCCTCTCTCTGCCCATAGGAACATACTTCTCTCCCTTTTTCATCCTTCAAAATAACCTTAAGATCCTCACAGTCAATCTTAGCTCTATAAGTGTGTAACCAATTCATTCCCAAAATGATATCCAAATCAAATAAATCAAACTGAATCAAATCCACAAGGAAGGTGGATCCACCAATGGTAATGGGAACAAGTTTATAGGAGATAGGGCACTCAATCACAAAATTAGTAGGTAGCTTGATCCGATAATTGGTTTCTATTCTCCTACCCTCTAGGTTCAATTGCATGGCAGATCGAGTCGATATAAATGAATGAGTAGCACCCGAATCAAATAATGCACAAAATGGCTTTGAATTTTAAAAGAGAGTATCGGTGACTACCGTACCAGATGTAGCAGCTTCCTTCTTGCTCATTACATACGCCCGTCCTACCACTGCAAGCCTTGGTGGTGGGGGCCCTTGGCGAGGTGATGCCACTTGGCGAGGTGGGGCCAAGGGTTTCGCTGCACCCTTATCCACCACTTTCAGTCTTCGTAGGTAGGAAGCAATGAGGTGTTCCAAGCTTCCATACCACATGTATTTGTTGGTTCCTACGCGGCATTCAGAGGTGGTGTAATTTGTTCTTTTGAATTTCCTATAGGGATCTGCTGAACCTACAGGACAGCTCTTGAGAGAAGCGGGAGAAGGTTTCTTCTGGTTCACGCTATCACTCAGAGTTCCTTGCTCAAACCCTTCCCTCTTTTGGTCGATCGGGTTCAAGGCTCTCAATTCTGTCCTCACTCGCTCCATTTCAGCAGCTCGCTTATATAGCTCTTGGTAAGTAAAGATTGCTTGCGCAGCTAACTGATTTCAAATGTAGAAGGCAAAACCCTCTTCAAACCTCCTCATCTTTAACCTTTCAGTTGACATAAATTTAGGCATAAACCTGGATAATTTTGTGAACTTACTGGCATGCTGCTTCACAGTCATATTACCATTCATCTTTGGTTCCATAAACTCTTTCTCCTTTAATCTTTGGACCACAACTGGGTAAAATTTTGCCCTCAACTCACCCAAGAATTTACTCTAGATGAATTCAGGCCCTACGAGCCTACCCTTAACAGTGTTCCACCAAATATCTGCTTCACCAGTCAAATAATACATCCCAATATTTACTTTCTTTTCTTCTTGCACCTTTACCATTGTAAAGATTTTCTCCATTCCCCTTACCCATTCCTCCAATACTACTGGATTATAATTTTCATCATACACTTTAGGGTTGCGTCATGCTACCCTATTTGCCAATTTATCATCTTTAAGAGGGGCTTCGGTAGGTACTTGGGGAATCTGCTTTATTAGTTTGGGAAAACGTGCTAAAGGGTCTCCATGGTAACCCCCCTCTGCTAGAACTCTTCTCGTAACATCAACTCCAAACTAATGGTAGCCCAAGCCCCTTGGACCTAGAACCTAGATCCGTCTTAACCTGGGTTCCCCGTCGTCATGAAATCATGATAACGAAGCTTGAACTCTACCCATGGATCAACCATGGGTGAGGGCCATAGCAATCTGCATGCACAGACTGTGATGTTGTGAAACTCAGAGAAAGGGCCCTGAGCATGAGCTATCATGCTAGCATGTAACAGTGAAATGTGGGCTGCCATAGATGAACCAAGCATCATATTAATTGCGTAAGGATCCATCTAGTAAGGAAAATACAAATGAGGGGCATGTAAAAGATAAGCAATATACATTTCTAATATCACACGTCTATTTCTAATATCACAAGTCTCTGATACTATATGATATTCCTTACTAATAACCCTTCTCACCCTCCTATATCAAAGCTTCATACACCATATCCCATCAGGAAAATCAAAACCTAGCTCTGATACCAAATCGATAACACCCCAAATGTACATAATTCACTATTTGCATTCTCTTCATTAGTTTCTCCAATTAGAAGTAATAACCCAAATGATCGGGGCGTTAACCTTGCCCAAAAAGGACAAGGCTCTGCTTGTAAACAATAATATAGCAATGCTAAGCAACATTTACCATCACAAAGCATTCACACAATCACAACCCATCAAAACCATATATGAATAGTTCTAACATCAAACCATTCAACTATCTCGAGGTTTACATCAAAATATAGTAACTCTTGTAGAGTATATAGTTCTAACATCAAAATATTTCACAATATAGTGCTAAAAGCATCTCAACACTAATACACCACCGTTCCATTCAGACTTCCTCGCTTTCTTATCACCTTTAGATGACCTGCCAGTCTAAGGGTGATTCACTGAACATTTGCCTCAAACAAAACCCGAAAACATTTCGAACTATGAGCCGAAGCTCATTACATGCATTCCTATATTGTTAAATGTTAGTTGAAAATCTGGATGGGCCCGCGTTGCAATTCATTTTAATTTAAAATAAGGAATGAGATGAATATAAAACTACATTGGCAATTATTATCTGACAAGGAACCCCTAGTAACTGTTACAATCTGAAGATCGGTGTACACCCGCCAAGCCGATCGGGGGACCTGCCCAGAAGCTGCACGGGTAACTGAAGGGTAATATCCTGTAACCGATAACTAATGGGGTCACTACTTATATGGCAAATTATTGATTAAACTGATTCATTTATGTACTTACCAAAACATTATAATTTTGATAAATACGTGCTGATTTCTGAAGATACAGGCAATGAACTTAGCTGGGACTTTTAATGAAATTTCACTGAGTATGATTATGCACAAAAGGGGAGGAAATGATAGATAAGGCCCTGATTCTGTACAAAAATATCATTACAGGGACATATAGTCAGCAAATGTATTTATTTTCATAGTTAATACTTTAGTAAAAGAAAAAGTAAGGGCATAATAAGGGCTAAAGTAAATGACTCGTAACCTAATCTCCTGACCTCCATTTGAGACCTATTTCCTCAGTACAGAAAGCTTAAGTTCCAAAAAACTTTCATTCACAACACAAAATATGATTCCACAAAAGGTTCCCAAAATGGGGCTAGAACACAAGGGTACCAGTTTTAGTTGAACCTGCACCGTTCTAACAAAATGGCCATAACGTTTTCCACAGACCTTGGATTAAGGCAATTCAAAAGGCATTCGAAAGCCAACTCACTAATATATCTACCCACCAAAAATAATAATTTTTGGCTACGCCGATCATTACTAGTTCATTGGTAAAGCTTCCCCCGCTTTCTGTCAGTTCATAGACACACTGCCTTGCTTTCTCTTCTCTTTTCACACAAATCCTCATCTAAAATCACTCCGTAAAATCATCTAACAAAGTTTTGGTCCCTCTCATCACCATACAAAGCCATAATACTCAATTTCACTCCATAATCATATACATCAAATTTTCAATTCTTCTCTTTCTCAAAGCCAGTCAAAATACATCCATGATCTTATTTCCTAAATGAGCAAAGTGATCCTTTATAATCAATTAGAGAATTTTCATAATCCACCCTTTTTCAAGAATCACACCAAGTCAAGGAACGCATCCAAGATTCATTTTCCATCAAAATATAATCAAACAACATGCTTAATGCCCAAATAATTTAAACCATGCATTAATGTCCAAAACCTTAGCTTGTAACCAACTTACTTCCTCTTCATCTCATCCAAGATCACCAAAAACAACCCCGCAAATATTATTAGAGATTAAAAC
Organism: Carnegiea gigantea; assembly: GCA_029747015.1. Taxonomy (NCBI): domain Eukaryota; kingdom Viridiplantae; phylum Streptophyta; class Magnoliopsida; order Caryophyllales; family Cactaceae; genus Carnegiea; species Carnegiea gigantea. The sequence continues at coordinate 10,366 of JAKOGI010004592.1, forward strand.
CACTAAATCGAATACAAACAATCCAAGAAAAACATACATCCAACCTTAAGCTTGCATGATCATGAATAACCCTAAATCCTATCATGGTCCAAACTCAATCAACAATTAAAAACATCAAAATAACTCTTATTTCCATCCAAAGAGCATGATCAAAACGCAAATCAATATAAACAAGAACCAAAATCAAAAATCCAAAGAAACAAGCTTAGGGTTATTTAGTTTGAGTTTGATAATAGCAGAGATGGAGGTGATGTTTGGTGGTTTTGAGGATTAGGGATGGTGCTAGTGGTACTAATGTGTTGGGGGGGTGAGAGGCAGCCAAGGCTGGCCAAAAAACACAAAGAAAGTAGTAGCAGCTGGGAGGGGGGTGGTCATGGGGTTGTAGAGAGAAAGGAGAGAGATGTGGGTTGAGTTTGGTTGTATTTTTTTTTTTTTTTTTACTTGTCTACATACTTGGCTGAATTTAACCACCTCAAAAAGTAGCTTTTACTAACCATGATTAAGCATAAATCATGGTAATTAGCTAGGTTAATAATGCAAACTTATTGGGCTTCAAATTGGGCCGAAATAAGTTGGGTTCGAGAATAAAACTCTCCATAATGATATTGTTTTTGCGCAACTCAAAATTAAATTTTTGTGACATTACAGAAAACAAAATAAATTACTTAAATTATAATTGTTCGGGACTACTATCAATTCTTCTAAAATTTTCATTAATAATTAGATAAATAAATAAAACCTGAATTACCAAGTGAGGGTCCAAATAAATTTTTCCCAACCGGGATGATTAAATGCGATAAATAAATATGAGAAAATCATTAACATGAGGTAATTAAATAAATAAATATCTAGAATCAAGAAAAAAATTCAAGGGAAAAATCAACCAAGATTAATAAAAATAAAAGTAATAACAAAAAACAGTAAGACAACCCCTTCTTCACTGATTCAAGACACCCCCCTTCTTCTTTCAACCCAACCCTCATCCCTTCTCTCTCTGTTCAGCAAACCACGCCCACTATTGCTAGTTTTTCCACCCGCCTAGGCAGCCGTTGACCATCTATCTGCCGTCGTTAGGCGGCACCGCTACGACCACCTCCCTCCCACACCTTCTTGCTCGCCATTTTGCATGTTGGGAAGGTGAATTCTAAAACCCTTCTTGAATTGTTTTTATCATTTTATTCTTGATTTGGTTAAGGGATGTATTGTTTTATTGAGATAGATGTTAATTTATGCTTAATTTAGAGTTTATCATTACTAATTTAGAGGATTTGAATTAGTAGGTATTATGGGTGCTCATAGACGAATTAGATTTTGTACGTGGGGTATGATATTGTATTCTTGTAATTAATTTGCTAAATTTTGAGGATGTGCTATGAAAAGGTTGGAGAAGAGTGGGAGAACTTGACGCTGAGGGGAAGAGGGTATTTAGGGTTGTGAGTAGATCCAAAAATAGGGGCGACTTTAGGAATAAACCGGTGCTTATTGGCACTTTGAAAATTTGTGATTTTTGGTACATAGGTAGTTCCTAAACTTTCCATATTGTGGTTTTAAGTCCCAATTTCAGGATAGAGTGAAAGATATGAAATTTCTAAAGTAGACCTTAACACAATAATAAAATAACATGACATGATGAATCAGAATTTTGGGGGGGTGATCTTTTGCATAAATGGTGAACTAATGTTTAATATGGAAATTGAGAGACTTAAAACTTCAGAGCAATAGCGAGTTTGATTTTCAATTTAATCAAGTAGATCAATTTAATCAAGTAGTGAAGATAATGGGTTATAATTAGTGTTAAGAATGACTAAAGGTGTAGGCTTTGCCCAAGAATCTATATAATCTATATAAATGTATCTAAAATTAAGTGCTTCCATATGCACTTAACAAGTGACACATCTCTATTGGCTATGTGATGATGAAGAGATTATTAATGATGGATATTAAGGGTTTTCACAAGGCAAATGATAACATGAAATATATATATATATATAGACACACACACACACACACACACACACACACACACATATACATACATACATACATACATACATATATATATATATATATATATATATAATATATATATAATATATATATATATATATATACATATATATATATATATTGATATATATATATATATATATGTATGTATGTATGTATGTATGTATGTATGTATATATATATATATTTATGTATGCCTATATATATATATGTATGTGTGTGTGTGTGCATACATATATATATATATATATATATATATATATATATATATATATATAGATAGATAGATATATAGATATATATATATATATATATATATATATATATATATATATATACACATATGTACATATATATATGTATGTATATATGTATATATGTGTGTATATATATATACACATACATATATATATATATATATAACATACACCATTCCATTATTAACAATTAACTAGCTAAGACCCACACGTTGGTCCGGGATTAACATTTTGAATAAGTGTACATTGCTTTAAGTTATCATTAAGATAATTGTTCATTTATAAAATATTGAAACTAGAGTGTGTTACAAATCAAGTTATTATTATTAAAGCTAAAACCTGCGCATTGCCCCAAAGTTAATTTTTTAATAAATATATGGTATATTAAAAATATCATTAAATTTGGATTGAAAAAAGTGTCATTAAGTGATTATCCAATCTATAAAATATTTAAATTAAAATGTATTACAATAGGTCACATAATAACTCATATCTGCACACACAATAACTAAAAGAATGAAGAAGGAGAAGAAGCAACGAAGAATAAAGAGGACATTAAGTAGGGTCGCACCACATACTCATTTCAAGGTGATATAGAGAGAGAGAGAGAGAAATACGTTCATATACATGTGAAGAGATAATCCTACAATTTGATGGGCTTCAAAATTCCAACTTCATTTCTTGAGCGTAAATAACATTATTATTGTACCTATCATATATACTATGAAGCACTTATAGAATATATTCGAAATCATTTTTCAACTAAAACTTCATACAACCTATAACTCATGACAAAGTTAAACTTAATGCAGGTTGTTCGATGAAACCATGTAAAGACTTGCTGTGTCACTGACGGAGTTGACCATAGCCTCAAAAATTAACAATCACTCTCCACGTTCATTCAGCACAACTAGTCAAATAACATAAAATGTCATATGTGTGTTACTTCCCCTCTTCAAACTCTTACCTACATTGGGAAAATGTTATTTGAGGCATCACAAAATCTTTTTTTTTTAATTTGCGGGAATTTGGCTTGTTCAATCACATTATGCTATAAATTGGTTATATTTCACTACAGTGTGACGGAATCATTAGCCATTTAGCCTTAATGTCTTTCACGCCAATAAGCATGCATAATATTTGTAGGAAAAGTCTGTTATAAGATTTTTAAAAAAAGGAAAAAGGAGGATGAGAGAGATGTTTACCTTAAATAATAGGTTAATCAATAGTCGTATTTGTATTTTACAACTTCACTTCAAAAAAAAAAAAAAAAATCAGCTGTCCCTGCTAGTATCAAAAATTTATAATGAATGGGTATCTAAATAATAAACTGAATTTATCTAGACTGACAATTAAAATATATAGATCAAACATTAAGAAAGGCTTGGGATTTCAATGTTTAAATTAAGACAATTTCTAGTAGAATTGTTGGCTAGCTAATTGATGCTTAGACACTAGGAAAAGAGGAAAAAACATAAAAAGCTTCAACATGGAGGAGAACCAAGACTTATAATGTCCTAAGTCAAATATATGCCACACTAACCAAAAAAAAAAAGAGCATATGTAAGAGTATCTCTTGGTAGAAACAGAGAAACATACTCGAAAGAGGATGATGTTAGCATACCCTATTGTGTTGTATAAAAGGGACTGGCCGCCAATCCCTCAAAAATAGATTAGTGCATCCTTTGTGAAAAGAACATAGCCCTAAAACTACAACCAATACCAAATCTTCAAAAACCCTATATCTGTGCACCCGATTTTACATCTAGAAAGAATAAAAATTTAAGGTGAAATATGTGACCTTGTCGAACAACAACTATCAAAATTAAACAACATAAAAGAAACGGAATTACTAAAAATGATACAAAGAAAATTAGGTGATTCATTAAAATGCGAAGATGAACATAAGAAGGTCATAGGAACAAATAAAACGTACAAGAAAGACTTTACCTAAATCCTCATATACCTCATAGAGCCCTTCTTTGTTTTTCTGAAAGCTTACACTTCTATGCAGTATCCAAAATCCACTAACGCGAAAATTTCATTGTTACTAATTTATTTAAATTAAAGTAAAATGATCCAAAATAGAGGATAGACCCAACAAACAAAAAAAAGAAACAATTCAATGGAATGTGCCAATTGTCTTCCTTCATGCATGACATGCTTAACTAATAAGATATTATTATTCCTGATCCTTAGCAATTTCAAAACAGAGTAATGGAAACAGGAGTCATATATGGGTTAGTAATAAAGCAAACTAATCTCGTGCTTATTCGTGATGTTTAATGGAAGCGTGATCGAAATGGCCGACGCAACAACTCTGAAGAGAAGTCAAAAGTCCAATTTCAAGAACTATAAAAAAGGATGGACTTCAAAGAGGGACTTAGAGGAATGGGTCAACATATATAGACTTCATGGGCTGGTTAGATGGCGCCACTAACCTCATTGTCCATAACCCTCCCATTAACTATACGGGTGAAAATTAAACAAAGTAAAGATTGACGGAGGTATTCATGATACTCACTGGACCTTTTAAATGATGAACCCACAGATTGAGAACACATTTCCATAATTCTCAATGTTAATAGTTTTTGAACATTACATATGCATTCATTACTTGCGAGTTGCAAGCATATTGACACGATGCTTACCCGCAATTCACTCTTTCAAGGTGGCCTTTAATATGAGGAAGTACAATTTTAATCACATAGAAGATACAAATAGACATGAATGTAAGCTCAAGAAGGCACCGCTTGACATGAAATTTACCTCTCAAAAGGGAAGCATTTGTCATTGAAAATCCATGCAATCCCATTATGTGTAATATGAAGTTCACCCAAAATTAAATCAACAGAACCCAAGCTCAATCCACAAAATCATAATCACCAAATCATGAAACACAGCAAATATAAATTGAATCTTCTATTATCTAAACCCAATCCCCCCCTCCCCCAAAAATCAACTGCAAAACTTTGACTCCTAAATTTAAGGCCATGTAAGAGAGAGAGAGAAAGAATTAAAAATGGAAAAAAAAATGCGAAGAGATAGAGCAGAAGACAAGACGTCAGCACCGCGTGTTCGGTTTTATCCATGCAGCAGTTACATCACTTTTCTATTTTGGGGGCAGATTGGTAATTACATACATACACTCCTCCCAAGTGAACATTAATTTTCGGTGTTTTTAAATTGAGTGAATTTTCGAGGCTAAGATGTTGTAACATTCTAGATCAACGGCCATGGATGTCCCCAACTCCGTGATTCATGGTGCGCAAAGCCAATTCAAGTCTTCTTTTATTATAGATATAGATTGTTGGAGTGATGGCATCCCAAAAAGGTGTTCACTTACTCTCTCTATCTCTTTTCTTATCCCACATGGAACTTTTGGGAGTGACTTGAAGAGTGTATATATCCTACTCTTCTTGCACTTGTTGAATAACTTGAAGAAATATTTTAAGCAGGGTTGAGGGGACTTGGGCTGCCACACGCGCGTGTGCACCGCTGCTGCCCACCTATCCAGTCCGGGCTGTGGGCTTGGGCCTTACTCCATAGTTTCTCCCTCAAGTGCACGAGTGAGAGACTCAATGTGTCAAGCCTTTGTGAGCTTTTTTGCCTTATCGATTTACACCTGAGTCGGGCGAATTTAGCTTTCAGGTCAGTGGTATCATCCACAACACAGCTTTTCCTCTATCACCACAGAAGCCATTACACCAATTATTCCAACATAGATTACTAGTCACGTATGGAATTCACAAAAAAGAAAATTGCTAATCAAATTGGTGAAGCTTTCCATTGTCCCCCTTCTTAAATTTCATACAAAAATTTCATAAAAGAGTATTATATGTAAAACGTACACATATTAGATTCTAATCTTATTCTTAAAATGAATAGTAACCTAAAATTCAATATCCATTTTCAATATTTTTAATATAAAATATTGAAAAAAGAATCTCCAAAGCTATACATAACCGTTTCTACTTTACTTTTTTCGTGGGTGACTAAATAGGAATTCATCTGTGATAAAATTAATTATATGATTAAATAATTACTAAAATAATTAGTTAATGAATATCAAAATCTATTCTCATTCTAATACCAAAAGAATCAACAAAATAAATATGAATACAAATTCTAAAATTAAGTCTCATAAACAATATCAACTCATAACTTAATAAACACATAAAAGAATTAGGAAAAATTTATCTCTCTACTTAAATGCCATTCCTTTGTTTTTTTTAATTAATTGCAAATTCCTCAGTAGAATTTACAAAATTAACTATATAAGTGAATAGTGAATTAGGAAAATATAAATGTCATTATCAATTTTTCAGTCCATCCTCAATCATGCCCCCCTAACAAAGTCCATATGAAAAAAATTTAAAAACTCATAATAATTCTCATCCTTTTTATTTACAATAAAATATGTTGTAATTTTATTTATTATATAAGAATTGTAGAGGCTATATGCATTTTTTCTAACCCTAAAATTGATTTTTTTCAAGTGCATATAAGCAATTAAATGAAACCATTTGATGTTTAGAGGCCACAACTAATTATTAATGCAACATTTCATATTGAATACATGTATCTTATCCCAGGCAAACTCTCACACACATAGCAAATGAATAAATCAATGATTATGAGACCCAATAAAAAGGTTTATTGAAAAAAATTTAAAACAAATGTGTTTTGGGCTATTAATAGCATTTTCAAGGTGTATTAAAAAAAAATTTAAGTTTGCCACATCAATTTATTCCTTGCATTTAATTTATTTATTTTGTTTATTAATATTATTGTTTCGTTTATATAATATGAGTATATGTGTATGTTTCATGACTTTCCATTTTTATTAAAGTTTTACTTATCAATCATTCAAGTATTCATTTATAAATTGAATTAATTAATATGGCGCATAATAGAATCTTATCTCGAGGCCACTCTGTCGTTTCAACTTGCAATTGCATAAATATATCGAATGCTGAATTGAAATGTGGTGCTCAACTTAATTAATTTAAGTAGAGGTTAACTAAACCAAGTCACATGGTTTAGGTTCGGACTATTACAGCCTTTTCCCCTTAAAATGAGTTTCATCCTCAAAACTTGCTTTCAAAGAAGTCCTAGGTTTACCTTAGACAAGCATAGGAGACGTTGAGTGGAACCTTTACAGCCTACGAGTTTGGAGGAACCTTTAATATGTCACATGCTTTGAAAGAAGCCCTAGGTTCAGACTATTACAGCCTCTCCCCCTTAATATGGTGCATAATAAGTTTCGCTAGTAAATTCAATCTACAAGCCATTGAGTTGAACCTTTTAATGATTTCATAGGGTCCAACAAACATGAGACTCAGTCTTCCTTTAATTGAACTTCTCAAGACTTTTGTTTGGAGGAACCTTTAAGAATACTTTATCCATCTTAGTCCTGTACAACTAGGCATCGGTTAAGGCTCTGTGCTTATCAAAGGGTCGCATTTATGTTCTCAAAGATGTCACTTGCCTTCCAACGAATGAATTGTTGGCTCCATCCTAAGATTTGATGTTATCCTATGGTTTGAGCTTGTAGTTCCTTTTAGACTAGCATTAAAGAAATTTTATTGTATTTTGCCTGGCAGTTGTAACTTGATTTTTTTTTTTTTTAAGACACAAACCTTGCTCACCAAGCTAGTCAAAAGTTTGTTCTATGTCTAATTTAACGCTGAAGATGAGCATGATGAAGGATAACAATGAATAAAATGGTAATCAAGTGAAATATTATTCAGACAATAAATAAACAGTGATATTAGAGATGATTAATAAAGGAGAAACTACCACATGATGGCTAGAATAAAAGTAGCTATGAGGTTCTTCAGAATCCATAAAAGAAGGCCAGAAAAATGTGGTTTACAAGTATGATCACTATAGGAACCGACAAATAGTCGTCGAAAGAGAGATTTGAAGTAGAGAATTCAAGTTACTTCAAAAGAGAAAGGTGGTTAAGGGACCGAAAGTAATAAGAATACCACTGATTTAATATTTTAATTAAAAGAGCATATGGCAAGCTTCAAAATGACAGTAATAGAAATAGTACTATGATCGTGATCAAACCATTTTTGCAAGTAAATGAGGAAATGATATGATCTAAAGGGATTACAAGTTAAAGTTATGTTACTGCATAATAGGGGTGCAGCCATCTTGTTGCTTAGATTTTTAACCCTTACGCAAACAGTTCTCATATCTTATTGCCCTATAATCCCCTATTGTTGTGCCTAGGGTTGTACCTTGGGAAATACTCCCCCCTAAATTTGGCATTTTAACTTTATAAAATCAGAAATATATCTATATATATATATATTATTCATATCTATATATATATATATATAGATTATATATATATCTTACTATTTAGCATATATAATCTAATATACGTACTTTGGGTCACCAATCCCAGATCCTTACTATATGAGTTGTGATGCCTCAACATTAGGTATCCTGAGTTCAACATGCAGCTCCATTTTACTGATATTATGTTTCTCTGTTGAGTATTAGGTATCCTGAGTTGTGATCCTTGTTGAGTTTTCTTAGTTTTTCCCTTTTAATGTTTTCACAAAACCTTTCTTTGATAAAATGTTTTCACAAGCTCTTGTTTTTGTGGGTCTCTTGGACTCAGCCTCTCTACGGGTAGAGATGTCGGTAGAGGTAAGGCTGCCTACATCTGAATCTCCTCAGACCCCGCGTAAGGGGGACCCACACTGGGAGGTGGTGGTGGTGGTGTTGTTGTATGTCTCTCCATGGATGGCTTATTCCCCAAATGCTATCCATGAACCTTGTCCATTCATTAGCTGGTATGTACGTTATAACCTCTGGAATCTTTAATGTACAAAAGTAAAGAATATGTTCAAATATAGCGGATCCTTGAGTCATTTTCCTATGTTCCACCTGTGTGAATAACAATTTCCCACAAGTTGAGTTCGCTTAAAGCTGTTAACCGCCACTCTTGTTTCTTTGACAAATCCAACGTGTAATTACGTTCTCTTTTCACTATCTCCTTTATCCCTTTTTTTTATCTAGGCTATGTCGACCTCAAAGAAGTTGCTTATCAGATCACCCCATATACTACAAAATAAAATTTTCTCCACTTAATTTATTCTACATAATATAATAAGCATAGCTCAAGCCAACAACACTTGTCCCCTAATTCACTAGGATTAGATAAGGAATTATTTATGTCACTTACTTAGAATATCTTATGAATATATTGACACTAAGGTACACCTTCAGTAATTTTCATGCACCGTTGAGGTTGTTCTAGCCTCATATTAATGTGGGCATTATAAGCTCAGCCACGTTATACTATATCGCACCTCTAAACGATATATTTTTTTTCTCCACACATTTTTGAAGTCTTCAATACCTAATATCGCCTTGATTGAAGCATGTTTATTTTTTTATAACCTGAGTCAATGGCCTAATTGTCAACCTCAAGTTGTACCTCTTTATTACAAGGTACAATGGCTTGTATACACTTTATATATGCTAGGCTGCATAAACTCACATAACTTGGCAATTAATTGATGACCACACTTCTTTACATAACATCCCAATTTTATTGTATGCAACCTATATAGTACCAAGTAGCATACTAACCTATTAAGCTGCTATCGCATAATTCACTACACTAGATTGTTCTTACAAACTAGCAATGCCTTTGTGATAGGCCCTCAAATATATGCACTACGGTAATAACTATTTCATATTAACTCAACCCCCAACGATGTTATGACATAAAGCATTTCCACGTGTAGAAGGTTAAACATGATTTGGTACTACATTAATATAATCCCATAAGTAGTTGCGGATGAAATCCTCACATCATGTCTCAAACATCACCACACCAAGCATTAAATATGTTTGTGTACCTTAGTGAACTTCTAACTTAAAGTCATCCTCACCCAACAACTGGGTAACCCGAAATTCCATAAAATCGTCGCTATATGCTTGATAAGCTTCTCTAGGATGCATACGTTAACAGTATCTCAACTGAATATGTATTTACTCTACTTCATAAACGATTGAGTGTAAAGGGGGTACCTAACTATGTCATTGACCCATACGCTTAAACTCATAGTCAACACCTCATTTACTAGTCCAACACCACTCAAAGACATGGTTAATCATGCTAATTGAAAGGTACGAGTACTCGTGGAGGTCTACAATCCCTAGAAGTTTGGAATGAAAAAGGCACATTAAATAATGTTGGAAAGGAGCTAATTTTGAGGACGGCGCGAGTCAAACAACTATAAGTAATGTTAAAAGGAAAAAAAAAAACTTCAATGCAAAAGGCAAGCTCTACTTGGAAAGTTTGGGTTTTACTTACGACCTATTAAACAAATGATCTTGATGAACGAAATAATATAATAACAAAGAAATAAGGTGAATACACCATCAAAATTTTCGAAGGAGAAATAAGCCAACTGTTGAAAGTAGTAAGAACATTTGACGATTTAAGATTTTGATAACAGATGACTAATTATCAAATGTTGCGTAGGGAAAATGGTGTCATAACACAAGTAGAATGAAATTAGTTATAAGCATAAACAAGTCAAGAATAGAGGGCAGTCAGAACTAAAAAGTTACAACCATCAATTACCCAGGAAAAAGAATGTTCATATTAATTTGGAAGCCAGACAACAACAAAAGATAGATGATTTAAGTAAGGATAAAATGTTTAGAAGCAAGTTGAATATCACTATTCACAAAGAATAAACTTACAAGACATGTATCCAATATTAGATTATAAAGTCATCCCTATCCGTAGGGCTTCTATTATTAGAAACCCCCAGGTCACAACATTCGAATGATCATTGGTCGATATGAAAAGGAGCACAATTTACTGATACGGCCACAAGCGCACAGTGCCGTTACAACAAATCAAGGTCGATCCCACAAAGACTTGGTTGATCTATTGGGTTATTTCTATCAAGATAGGCTAAGCAAATCAATACTTGATATTGAAATTAAACTAATCTATTATCTACTCTAATGGATAAATAATTAAGGAATTATACAAAACTAGCAATTTCTCACCATGCATACATCAATCAACCATTTCTTTTTCAATTGGTTGTTTTAAAATCGATAATTAAAATATCACAACCCTCTTTCAAGGTGAAGTAAAATACCTAAATCTACCAATTACCATTTCTCAAGGGCCCTCGATTTATTTGGGTTTATTAAGCATGCGATTATCATATTCATGGTTTCTCAATTGGTGTGCTCTCTCAAAACTCCACAAAATCAAGTTAAATCCTACGATTCAAGTATTGAATTTCACCTTTCAGTCCTTCATCCAATGCCCAAAACATGCAAGAAAATGATCAAATTTCTAATAAGACAAAAAACATCTATGATCCAATAAAACAATCCAACAATTCCAAAATGCTCAAAGAGATAAACAACAAATCAATAATATAACTATTATTTGCATAAATCCAAAATCAAAATAACAAAACATAATCAAAATCACAAAACATAAACCTAAATTTAGAAAAGGGAAGAGAAGAGAAAAGAAGAGAGATGCTCAGCCAATTAATGGCTTGAGTCGATCGATTGCAAACTCGGTATGATCAAATCCTTGCAAATCTTCACTTTAATTCTCTCTCTTTCTAAAATCCTAATCTAATTGATAAGCTTGAAGAGAGGAAAATGGAATATGGATGGGTGTGTGGATTAAGGATGCAAATAGCCCCCTTTATAGCAAAACCACTGGAAGTCAAACGGCCACGCATAATAATGGAATTAAAACTGCCTGGAAGTCGAAAAGTCGTGAGAAAACAAAAAGTTTCAGGGGAAATGAAGCCACCACAGACCATGAGCACCACCACAGAGGGTACATGGTCAGCTCTGGCTTGACATTCTTCTATTCTTTGTTCCTTCCATGGGCATAGTGACATGGGGTGTTTGTGGGGAGTCAAAATATACTCATTTAAGGTCAAAACAAGCGCAAAAGGTCTAAAAACCTGTAAAATACAGAAAAGAACCATACACAAGCATAAAATGAGAAAAGGAGTATAAATTATAACACAAAGTACACAATTCTCCTAAAAAATGCAGCAAAATAACCTCAACATAGAGTGCTTTTTAAGGACTTATCATTTGCCTTCAGCTTAGGGTGAAAATCAATAGTAGGAAGGGGTGCAAATATGCAAAAACATACTTTTATAGAAGCTCCTTTCATCAGTTATAAAAGGATCCATATGTAAGTTTGTGTGATGACAAGAAGAAAGAGCAACAATGGTTCTCAGATTATTCTGGAAAGATCATGAAGGCAAAATAAGAGACCAAGAATACATATTTGAACAAGTTGTGATAGCACAAGAGAGGGAAGTGAAGTATTATGTATAAAATAAGGTAGTCTTACATTCAGGGGTTGCCAAAGAAACTCAAGCATTGCTCATAAGAATATATGGTAGATAACTCCAAAAAGGGTTATGGGAAGAGGTCAAAACATATCAAAGAAGGGAAACCTCTATCCACCAGCATGTTTAATGGACCATCCGCCAAAATGTAGGAAATTATCTTGGGTGGATGTAACACATTCCAGGATGTTGAGAAGAGAGGGGGTAATAAGAATGGAGATGTTCCTCTCTTTTTTTGTCTATATTTTTGCAAGCAATATGACACTAATTGATAAGGAATATAGAATATCAAAGGTATCTTGAGAATGGGTAATTAATCGAGAAAGGGGATTAACACCCAACCCTAAGGATCATGGCTTCATTTAGAGATTAATGTCATGGACCATTCAATTGTTGAAAGGATATTCAATAAGGCATTATTAATAAAATTAGGCAATTTATAAAAAATAGGTTAGTTAGGAGTTGTGGATTAGTTATATTAGAACAAAACATGGCATATCTAACATTTGATCGCAAACAAAACAATAGAAAGGTTCTAGTTGAGGAACTAGATGATCTGCAATGATACACACTTTATAAAGGAAGTCCCACATTAGTTGACAAGTGGTTATTATGGGCTCTTTTTAGATAGTTGCAAAGATTTACATGGCTGCAATTATTTTGGTTTGATACGTGTATATATATATATATATATA
>JAKOGI010004593.1:0-23684 GCA_029747015.1 Carnegiea gigantea
TATAACCTCCTCTTAGGAGTTGACTTTCTTAATAGATTCAAGGAATATAGCTGTGACCACTCACACATTAGTTTCTTTACCCCATGTGGACATTGGATTAGGTCCCAGCTCATAGCCCATCCTCAGTATCGAGGAACTATCTCATTTCAACCACGCAGCCAGCATGGTGGAGAGCCTAGGCCCAAAAATATAAACCGGCCCAAAAACCTTACAAAAAGGCCCAAAGCCCATTCTAAGGTCAAAGCCCAATTGCTAAATGCTCTATCAAACACCCAAAGAGCATTAGAATTTCGGCTAGAAAACGAAGTAAAAACACTTCTACAAGCCCATTTCGATGATAACCCATTGAAATATTGGGGCAAGGATAAGTCTTATGCAGACATCCAACTCAAAGAGGCCAACTCAATTGTACGAGTTAAGCCCATGAGATATAGTCAGGCAGATGAACTCGAGTTCAAGGCCCAACTCAAAGAACTCGAAGAAAAGCAATTAGCTTTCAAAAGCACTGAGGATAACAAAAGTCCTCATAGTAGTCCAGCATTCATGGTAAACAACCACTCTGAACAAAAGAGAGGTAAGCGAAGAATGGTGATTAACTACAAAAGGTTAAACGAATTAACCGTCTTTGATGGTTATTTCCTTCCTAATAAGGAATTGCTTATCAACAAAACCCTTAACAAAAAGTGGTTTTCCAAATTTGATTGCAAATCAGGATTTTATCAGATTAAATTAAAAGAATCTGCTAAGCCCTTAACTGCATTCAGCACACCTCAGGGGCAATACATTTGGAATGTAATGCCTATGGGACTAAAAAACGCCCCACAGATCTTTCAAAGAAGAATGGATAATATCTTCAATGAATATTCAGACTTTTGTCTAGTTTATGTTGATGATATCTTGATCTTTTCTTCTAATATTGCAGATCATGCAACTCATCTCATGAAATTCATTGAGAAAAGCCGTAATCACGGATTAATACTATCAGCTAGAAAAGCTGAGATTGCAAAAGAACAAATCGAGTTTTTAGGTCTAAAGATCGACCATAAGGGAATAGAAATGCAACCCCACATATGTGAAAAAGTTGCCAATTTCCCTGATAAACTCTGCGACCGAAAACAGGTTGAACTTTTCTTAGGATGTATCAATTACGTCAGTGACTTTGTGCCTAACCTAGCATGGTTAAGAGGTCCACTTCAAGATCTTCTTAAGAAAAGATTAAATTTACAATGGCAAGACTACCACACCCATCTTGTCCAACAACTCAAGAAGATGTGTAGTCAATTACCTAGATTGGCAATCCCTGAACCAGGTGATCAACTAATAGTTGAAACAGATGCCTCAGACCTTTACTGGGGAGGAGTCCTTAAAGCCAGAAAGGCTGATGACAAGGAACATGTTTGCAGGTATGCTAATGGATGTTTTAAGCCAGCTGAGATTAATTATCACAGCAATGAAAAAGAATTACTCGCCTTAAAACGGAGTTTTGCTAAATTTCATTTCTTTATTTTACCTGTAAAGTTCTTAGTCAGAACAGATAACACTAATGTGAAAGCTTACATTTTTAATAAGCTCCCCTGTACCCCTGAGTACAAGAGACGCTATAGATGGCAACAATATTTTCAGGAATATCAATTCGATATTGAACATATAAAAGGTAAGAATAACCATCTTGCTGATTTTCTTAGTAGGGAAGTCAATGGTTGAAGAGGAGACATCTTCAGCAGAAGCTAGATCCTTATTGGAAATGGCCATCCACGAATTATGTGTCGCTCATGAACGAATGACACAAATCCAGAAGGAGATTGAAGAGGAAATTAATCCTCGTATCATCCAGGCCTTATCCAGCCTCGATGAAGTAATGGCATTACAAGCCATTGACTTATCTGATGAAATACATCAGGCCTTTCTTGGAGCATGTAAACGTGCCCAAAAAGGAAAAGGACTCATGTCCGATAATCTCCAAGAAGGAGAGGGACTTTTGTCCACACAAGAAATCCCTAAGCCTTCTTTCAAAACGAAAGGAAAGGTTCAGGAATGTTCTACCTCCTCAGAAACAGAGGAAGAAAATGACTTCACAGTCATCATGCCTAAGGCACAAAGGCCTATATTGAATCAGGCTATATCCATGGAACAATACGTTTCATATTCAAAATGGGTTTATACAGCCCAGAGCACTAACAGTCAACTGATTGACACTTCTGGAATTTATCCCAGAATTCATTTTCTTGCAGGAAGTCCTACAGATGACGTTAGCAAGGCAGTAATGTTCGGTTTCTGTGCTAGCATTACATGCAGCCCAGGAAACAGAGAAATTCTAGGACTACATAAGTCCATAATCGAAGCAGTCAAGAAGTTTCGAAAAAGCTCCAAATCTGATTGGGTAGTATTAAAAATACTATCTGCCAGCCCAGAGGTTCTACCCACTCCAGCTCCAGGGTGGTTAATCGTTCAACTCTGCACTCCAAACAGAGCCAATTTGAAGTTCAAAAAGAACAAAGTTCTCGAACAACCAGAAGTTCACGAAGAATGGATCTGTCACCGCAGAGCCATGGGTTTCACTGTAATTTTTAACAAATTACAAGCCCTTCGAGAATCTAACAAAGGATTTATGTACAATGCCCCCAGCAACATCTACATCTATGCTGAAGGAAATTGTAGCCCAAGATATGATGCCCTTAACAAGATTAGTTCAGGGATAAGCCTTATCTACAGCTGTCGTATACCAGGCACTCATTCTACACGAAGTTATCTCTGTGGATTCCTTCATCAAGAAAGAACAAAAGGATGCTGCATTTGTCCATTAAGGATTGGTTAAAGGAAGCGTGTTGGACCCAGTGAAAGGGACAGCCACTATCTGCTAAAGAAAAAAGGCAGACGCTGCAGAAAAAGCAAAGATTCCCAAAGGACAATCATAATGGTTGCCAGCTAAGAAAGGCAAACGCACTAAGCAAAAGCAAAAAGCAAGGAACGCATGCTGTACGAAAAGCAAACGCACTAAGCAAAAGCAAAAAGCAAGCAACGCGTTTTCAAAAGATGCTGTACGAAAAGCAGCTATTGTCTACAGTAAAAGTAGATTCTCTATTTATTTTACTTTTGCTAAATGTACTATTGTCGGTTCAGCTCTTCTATATAAAGGAGCAACCTCCCATTTGTATAGGATCATCGAAAGGAGGGAGAGAAACTCTTATCCTTAGAGAGAGAATGAAAGCTGAGTAACTACTCCTTTAGGGAGTAGAGTATGTAAACAAAATTAGTGTATAATTATTAGTATTATCAATAAAAGTAGTTTTTATACATCTTGGAGTACAACATTATTCAGTTTGAGAAGAGGGTCTGGAGTACCTTTGGAATAGCCAGAGAAGTAGCCAAAAGATAGGTGGTCGCCGGCGAAAGAGGCTGAGGTCCAGCAAGGTATTGACCTTATCTCTAACCAATTATGTTCTATGTCAAGATGCATTTCTACTACTTAGTTTGATAAGGCTAATAATTATCATTAATTTGTTTATATGCTTGAAACCTACTTTAGTTACCATGAACCCTTTCAGCCCTGAACAACTGCACGCCAAAGCTATAGTTAAAAATGCTTTAGAACGATGCCTTCTAGAGAAGGAAAACAGTGAGTTTATTATTCAGGTCAAGGAGACCTTGATTAACATCAGCAGACGAGGACTAGAACGATTAGGGAATGACTTTTTCGATAATCCTCTAGTACTCGCTAATGGCGAGATAATTATTCCAAGCCCAAGGAGTATCCTTGAAAATGATAATCTTTATCATCTTAATGTTATCCATCGCCAAAAGGCTATTCTTGACGGCACTAACGAGGCCTTACTTTCTTTAGACACTTGTCTTAGACGTCATAATCAAAATTATGACTATAGATATCAAGAGTTCCTTAAGAGGAGAAGGACCAATAGGTCTAAAAATAATTCCGCACCCAGTTGTAGCTATGCTCAATAACTGGAAAAAGAAGCTGTCGAAATGGTATCAGAGCATACCAAAAAATCAGAGCTTACTGCAAAAATGGTATCAGAGCCATTCTTCATGTCTCAGACCCAGAGACCAAACAACTTGTCTTAAAACTAAAGATAAAAGATGGATTCATATCTGTCAACAGGCTGAACTTGCCAATAATCAATGGTATGTGCAACCTGACCTAGCAAGCCCTGCTAGAGATTCCTTATCAGGATTAAGTGATGGATAAAGCTGGTAGCAGTTCGTCAACTCCATATAAGGAATTGTGGAAGTCCAATTTACAAGGACAAACAATAGATACTAAGTTAAATAGTATCTATGAGGGATTAGGAGAAATCCAGAAATTAATTCTGCATACTCCTAAATCAGAATCTGAACCTCAAATTGTTCGCAGAAGAGTTAGATTTAACCCTTCTATCGACCCTACCAAACCAGGGTATCCTTCAATTTCGAACATGGTTCGAACGTTTATTTCCTTAGAAGAATTAGAGCAAGAATATGCTCAAGCTAATTCGGATGAGGAAGACGAGATCTTATATAAGATCAATGAACTCCAATTACAATGTAATATGGAGGCTACAGGTGAAGCATCAACAAGTCACCCTATGATTGTACCAGACTCGACGCAGTCTAGTGGTCAAAGTGGTCCAAGTGGTCCAGAGGTAAGACCCGAGAGTCAGACTAATCTTGATAGTCACATAGGAAGAGATGACGAAGAGGAAGCACAACGCTACCGATATCGTCACCCTTCGTCTAGACAAAGACGAGTGGGAAGACCTCATCTATTCCCTCATCCAGGCCATGCTTACCCTTTGAGTAATGCAGGCGCTACCTTAAACATTGACTGTGTTACAAATACAGACGAAGTTATCAAGGAATGGGTAAAAGCCTTACTCATTTATTCTGGTGTCACTAGAACAGATGGTGATGAATTAAAAATTTTCATCCCTTTAACTTTAAGTGGGAAAGTATCTGACTGGTTTACTGCCTTACCTGAAGAAACCAAGGTAAGATATTTAGGTGGGACAACCGCTAATGACAATAAAACAATCATTAATACGATTGAGAACGAAATTCGAAGAGAATTTTTGGGAGAAGATTATTCTCAGTATCGTTTAAGAGAAAAACGATTAAAAAGGCAAAAATACCTCACGATGCTTTATAATTTACAGATATGCGACATCAATTATTTTGATGCCTATGTTTGTGAATTTGAAAAGTACTATTACAAGGCTGAAATATCTTCAACATCCTCTAATTCGTTAAATTTCCATAACGATATGTTTTTTACTAAATTACCATTCCCATGGAGTGATTTAATATTTAGTAAATGGAAGGCCGCAGAACGACCTGAAAGAACTGACACATTAGGTGCCAGAATTGAGTTTGCTAGAGTAACACTAGCAGATGAATGTGAAAAAAGCCTATAAAAGAAAGAGGCTTCAAAAAGATCAAAAGAAGCTGAAATGTAAAGATCAGCTCTATTATCCTAGTAAGTTTGGTTGTCAATTAGACAAATCTACTAAACAGAAAAAGAAGTTTAAGGCCAAAAGAAACTTGGTAAACGTGTCAAGAAGCACCCTAAACCTTTCAAGAAGAAAAGAAAATTCTTTAAAAAGAAACAAAAGAAAAAGGAAGATAAGAGTTCTTCTAAGCAGATCCAAAAACAGGATTGTAAATGTTGGAACTGCAATGAAAAGGGACATTATGCAAATGAATGCCCCAAGAAAATTAACTTTGCAGGTGTTTGCTCTAATGAGTTATTTGAGCAATTTGCAGGCTACGAAGAAGGAGCATTTTCAGACATAACGTCTGAAGACGAGATCCTCGTCTTAACATATTTATCCAGCAGCTCAGAAGATGAGTCAGACTGAAGAGCATTCACAACAAGAGGAAGGTGAATCCTCAGGTACCTATTCAAATGAGATACTTTTCGATAAAAAGAAATATCAAAAGATTTTATCTAAAAATCTCAAGATAAATGAGCTCGAAGGTTTTAAACGAACCTTATTACACATTTTCCGTAGAAGGAATATTCAGTACTTTGGTACTAATATTCAGGAAATCCCTATTAGCAGCAATATAGCTGAAGGACAAGTAGAATTGCCCTTAGTAACCATCGTACAGATTAGACAAAAAATCAGGAAAATCCCTGAAAAGGACCGAACTAAGATCGGTTATATCCATTTTGGTGCAGTAAGAATTCACTTGAAAGCCACCTTTCAAAAGGGATTAGACACCCCTATAATCCTTACATTAATGCATAATCGCATTGCAAATTGATCAGAAGCTATAATAGGCATTCTGAAGGGAAACTTGGTTTACCAAAACCTTAGTTTCACCACATACCCAGGGTATAGTATACCCATTAGAGATTTAGACACTAACCGTGCCCTAAATCTCTGTTACCACTTTCAAAGGTCAGACTTACTAGAAAGTCTACACCATTCACCTTTTACCATCTATACCATGGTAAGTTACATGCTAAGTAACACTCATATTATTGACCAATTTCTCCAAAAAGACAAAATTGAGTTAGACGATATCTTTTCCGATATCTGTGAAGTCCAAGAGATTTCTAGACCTAAGTTGCAGCCAATCAACGAATGGCAAATTGACATTAAACAGAAACCACTGTTTAATAGATGCAATAGTATGCAAGGTAGATACTCCGTAGACGGTAGTATTCTACGAAGCTACCCCCTTGAGCGATTGCCAAATCCAAAACTGGCTAATTTCCAAATTGTGAGTAAGATTTACATCACACAATGGAAAGATGGATTAATTTGGATTAATCCTGCCATCCAGCATAACTACGCTAGTCCTGAGATTTATTCTCAAATGCAAGAACATAAACTAACTTATGTTCCTGTACACTTTGAATCCGTTGAACGGATTATTCATCTGGAAAATCAAGCTTTCAATACTAAAGCTGATTTGCTCTTAGGAATGCGTTTCTTATCAGAAACCATTTATGCCATAACTGAGCATTTTATGACCATTAAGCTCAATGGTATAATTGTTCATGCCAGTAAAGTCCATGAATAAGCTACCATATATTAAGGTACAGTTAGTTTACAGGTTTCATCAACCTGAATGGTTTCATGCCATGATAGACATCGGATCAGATGTCACAATGGCATCCGCCAATTCTTATCCAGAACGATACTGGAAAGACTTGCATAAACCCCTACAGGTGGTTGTAGCATCTGGACAGGTTACTAAACTCACCAAAGCCGTTTTTGGTCAGTTTATAGCAATCCAAGATAGCACAGAAAACCAGTTCAAGGTATTACCGCTACCTACTGTAGTAATACAAGCACCTAAAGATGCTACCTATAACCTCCTCTTAGGAGTTAACTTTCTTAATAGATTCAAGGAATATAGCTGTGAACCACTCAACATTAGTTTTCCCTTACCCCAATGTGTAATGGATTAGTTCCCAGCTCATAGCCCATCTCAGGTATCGAGGAACTATCTTCATTTCAACGGCCACCGGTCATGTGTCAGTTCTTTCAGGTCGTTCTGCGGCCTTCCATTTACTAAATATTAAATCACTCCATGGGAATGGTAATTTAGTAAAAAACATATCGTTATGAAAATTTAACGAATTAGAGGCTGCTGAAGATATTTCGGCTTTGTAATAATACTTTTCAAATTCACAAACATAGGCATCAAAATAATTGATGTCGCATATCTGTAAATTATAAAGCATCGTGAGGTATTTTTGCCTCTTTAATCGTTTTTCTCTTAAATGATACTGAGAATAGTCTTCTCCCAAAAATTCTCTTCGAATTTCGTTCTCAATCGTATTAATGATTGTTTTATTGTCATTAGTGGTTGTTCCACCTAAATAATCTTACCTTGGTTTTTCTTCAGGTAGGCGTAAACCAGTCAGATTACTTTCCCACTTAAAGTTAAAGGGATGAAAATTTTTAATTCATCACCATCTGTTCTAGTGACACCAGAATAAATGAGTAAGGCTTTTACCCATTCTTTGATAACTTCATCGGTATTTGTAACACAGTCAATGTTTAAGGTAGCGCTTGCATTACTCAAAGGGTAGGCATGGCCTGGGTGAGGGAATAGATGAGGTCTTCCCACTCGTCTTTGTCTAGACGAAGGGTGACGATATCGGTAGCGTTATGCTTCCTCTTCGTCATCACTTCCTATGTGACTATCAAGATTAGTCTGACTCTCAGGTCTTACCTCTGGACCACTTGGACCACTTTGACCACTAGACTGCGTCGAGTCTGGTACAATCATGGGGTGACTTATTGATGCTTCACCTGTAGCCTCCATATTACATTGTAATTGGAGTTCATTGATCTTATCTAAGATCTCGTCTTCCTCATCAGAATTAGCTTGAGCATATTCTTGCTCTAATTCTTCTAAGGAAATAAACGTTCAAAACATGTTCGAAATTGAAGGATACCCTGGTTTGGTAGGGTCGATAGAAGGGTTAAATCTAACTCTTCTGCGAACAATTTGAGGTTCAGATTCTGATTTAGGAGTATACAGAATTAATTTCTGGATTTCTCCTAATCCCTCATAGATACTATTTAACTTAGTATCTATTGTTTGTCCTTGTAAATTGGACTTCCACAATTCCTTATATGGAGTTGACGAACTGCTACCAGCTTTATCCATCACTTAATCCTGATAAGGAATCTCTAGCAGGGCTTGCTAGGTCAGGTTGCACATACCATTGATTATTGGCAAGTTCAGCCTATTGACAGATATGAATCCATCTTTTATCTTTAGTTTTAAGACAAGTTGTTTGGTCTCTGGGTCTGAGACATGAAGAATGGCTCTGATACCATTTTTGCAGTAAGCTCTGATTTTTTGGTATGCTCTGATACCATTTCGACAGCTTCTTTTTCCAGTTATTGAGCATAGCTACAACTGGGTGCGGAATTATTTTTAGACCTATTGGTCCTTCTCCTCTTAAGGAACTCTTGATATCTATAGTCATAATTTTGATTATGACGTCTAAGACAAGTGTCTAAAGAAAGTAAGGCCTCGTTAATGCCGTCAAGAATAGCCTTTTGGCGATGGATAGCATTAATATGATAAAGATTATCATTTTCAAGGATACTCCTTGGACTTGGAATAATTATCTCGCCATTAGCGAGCACTAGAGGATTATCGAAAAAGTCATTTCCTAATCGTTCTAGCCCTCGTCTGCTAATGTTAATCAAGGTCTCTTTGACCTGAATAATAAACTCACTGTTTTCCTTCTCTAGAAGGCATCGTTCTAAAGCATTTCTAACTATAGCCTTGGCGTGTAGTTGTTCAGGGCTGAAGGGGTTCATGGTAACTAAAATAGGTTTCAAGCATATAAACAAATTAATGATAATTATTAGTCTTATCAAACTAAGTAGTAAATATGCATCCTGACATAGAACATAATTAGTTAGAGATAAGATCAATACCTCGCTGGACCTCAGCCTCTTTCGCCGGCGACCACCTGTCTTTTGGCTACTTCTCTGGCTATTCCAAAGGTACTTCAGACCCTCTTCTCAAACCAAATAATGTTGTACACCAAGATGTATAAAAACTACTTTTATTGATAATACTAATAATTCTACACTATTTTGTTTACATACTCTACTCCCTAAAGGAGTAGTTACTCGACCTTCATTTTTTCTCTCTAGAGATGTCTCTCTATTTTTTGATCTCTCTCCCTTGATCGATGATCCATACAAATGGGGGGTTGCTCCTTTATATAGAAGAGCTGAACCGACAATAGTACAATTAGCAAAAGTAAAATAAATAGAGAATCTACTTTTACTGTAGACAATAGCTGCTTTTCGTACAGCATGCGTTGCTTGCTTTTTGCTTTTGCTTAGTGCGTTTGGAGAATCTACTTTTACTGTAGACAATAGCTGCTTTTCGTACAGCATGCGTTGCTTGCTTTTTGCTTTTCTTAGCTGGCAACCATTATAATTGTCCTTTGGGAATCTTTGCTTTTTCTGCAGCGTCTGCCTTTTTCTTTAGCAAATAGTGGCTGTCCCTTTCACTGGGTCCAACACGCTTCCTTTAACCAATCCTTAACGGACAAATGCAGCATCTGTTGTTCTTTCTTGATGAAGGAATCCACAGAGATAACTACGTGTAGAATGACTGCCTGGTATACGACAGCTGTAGATAAGGCTTATCCCTAATCTTGTTAAGGGCATCATACCTTGGGCTACAATTTCCTTCAGCATAGATGTAGATGTTGCTGGGAGCATTGTACATAAATCCTTTGTTAGATTCTCGAAGGGCTTGTAACTTGTTAAAAATTACAGTGAAACCCATGGCTCTGCGATGACAGATCCATTCTTCGTGAACTTCTGGTTGTTCAAGAACTTTGTTCTTTTTGAACTTCAAATTGGCTCTGTTTGGAGTGCAGAGTTGAACGATTAACCATCCTGGAGCTGGAGTGGGTAAAACCTCTGGGCTGGCAGATAGTATTTTTAATACTACCCAATCTGATTTGGAGCTTTTTCGAAACTTCTTGACTGCTTCGATTATAGACTTATGTAGTCCTAAAATTTCTCTGTTTCCGGGGCTGCATGTAACGCTAGCACAGAAACCGAACATTACTGCTTTGCTAACGTCGTCTGCAGAACTTCCTGCAAGAAAATGAATTCTGGGATATATTCCAGAAGTGTCAATTACTTGACTGTTAGTGCTCTGGGCTGTATAAACCCATTTTGAATATGAAACGTATTGTTCCATGGATATAGCCTGATTTAATATAGGCCTTTGTGCCTTAGGCATGATGACTGTGAAGTCATTTTCTTCCTCTGTTTCTGAGGAGGTAGAACATTCCTGAACCTTTCCTTTCGTTTTAAAAGTAGGCTTAGGGATTTCTTGTGTGGACAAAAGTCCCTCTCCTTCTTGGAGACTATCGGACACGAGTCCTTTTCCTTTTTGGGCACGTTTACATGCTCCAAGAAAGGCCTGATGTATTTCATCAGAAAAGTCAATGGCTTGTAACGCCATTACTTCATCGAGGCTGGATAAGGCCTGGATGATACGAGGATTAATTTCCTCCTCAATTTCCTTCTGGATTTGTGTCATTCGTTCATGAGCGACACATAATTCGTGGATGGCCATTTCCAATAAGGATCTGGCGTCTGCTGAAGATGTCTCTTCTTCAACCATTGGCTTCCCTACTAAGAAAATCAGCAAGATAGTTATTCTTACCTTTTATATGTTCAATATCGAATTGATATTCCTGAAAATATTGTTGCCATCTATGGCGTCTCTTGTACTCGGGGGTACAGGGGAGCTTATTAAAAATGTAAGCTTTCACATTAGTGTTATCAGTTCTGACTAAGAACTTTACAGGTAAAATAAAGAAGTGGAATTTAGCAAAACTCCGTTTTAAGGCGAGTAATTCCTTTTCATTGTTGTGATAATTAATCTCAGCTGGCGTAAAACATCCGTTAGCATACCTGCAAACATGTTCCTTGTCATCAGCCTTTCTGGCTTTAAGGACTCCTCCCCAGTAAAGGTCTGAGGCATCTGTTTCAACTATTAGTTGATCACCTGGTTTAGGGATGACCAATCTAGATAATTGCTTACACAACTTCTTGAGTTGTTGGACAAGATGGGTGTGGTAGTCTTGCCATTGTAAATTTAATCTTTTCTTAAGAAGGTCTTGAAGTGGACCTCTTAACCATGCTAGGTTAGGCACAAAGTCACTGACGTAATTGATACATCCTAAGAAAAGTTCAACCTGTTTTCGGTCGCAGAGTTTATCAGGGAAATTGGCAACTTTTTCACATATGTGGGGTTGCATTTCTATACCCTTATGGTCGATCTTTAGACCTAAAAACTCGATTTGTGCTTTTGCAATCTCAGCTTTTTTAGCTGATAGTATTAATCCGTGAGTACGGCTTTTCTCAATGAATTTCATGAGATGAGTTGCATGATCTGCAATATTAGAAGAAAAGATCAAGATATCATCAACATAAACTAGACAAAAGTCTGAATATTCATTGAAGATATTATCCATTCTTCTTTGGAAAATCTGTGGGACGTTTTTTAGTCCCATAGGCATTACATTCCAAATGTATTGCCCCTGAGGTGTGCTGAATGCTGTTAAGGGCTTGGCAGATTCTTTTAGTTTAATCTGATAAAATCCCGATTTGCAATCAAATTTGGAAAACCACTTTTTGTTAAGGGTTTTGTTGATAAGCAATTCCTTATTAGAAAGGAAATAACCATCAAAGACGGTTAATTCGTTTAACCTTTTGTAGTTAATCACCATTCTTGGCTTACCTCTCTTTTGTTCAGAGTGGTTGTTTACCATGAATGCTGGACTACTATGAGGACTTTTGTTATCCTCAGTGCTTTTGAAAGCTAGTTGCTTTTCTTCGAGTTCTTTGAGTTGGACTTTGAACTCGAGTTCAGCTGCCTGACTATATCTCATGGGCTTAACTCGTACAATTGAGTTGGCCTCTTTGAGTTGGATGTCTGCATAAGACTTATCCTTGTCCCAATATTTCAATGGGTTATCATCGAAATGGGCCTGTAGAAGTGTTTTTACTTCATTTTCTAACCTAAATTCTAATGCTCGTTGGGTATTTGATAGAGCATTTAGTAATTGGGCTTTGACCTTAGAATGGTCTTTGGGCCTTTTTATAAGGTTTTTGGGCCGATTTATATTTTTGGGCCTAGTCTCTCCACCATGCTGGCTGCGTGGGTGAAATGAGATCGTTCCTCGGTATTGAGGTTGGGCTATAAGCTTAGAATTAACCCAATGCCCACATGGGGTAAGAAAGCAAATTTGTGAGTGATTACAACTATATTCCTTAAATCTGTTAAGGAAATCGACTCCTAAGAGGAGATTGTATGTAGCATCTTTTGGTGCTTGTATTACTACGGTGGGTAGTGGTAGAACCTTGTATTGGTCCTCTGTGCTGTCATGGATAGCTATAAACTGACCAAAGACGGCTTTGGTAAGTTTAGTAACTCGTCCAGATGCTACAACCACCTGTAGGGGTTTATGCAAGTCTTTCCAGTATCGTTCTGGATAAGAATTGGCGGACGCCATTGTGACATCTGATCCGGTGTCTATCATGGCATGAAACCATTCAGGTTGATGGAACCTATAAACTAACTGTACCTTAATATATGGTACTTTATTCATGGACTTTACTGGCATGAATAATTATACCATTGAGCTTAATGGTCATAAAATGCTCAGTTATGGAATAAATGGTTTCTGATAAGAAACGCATTCCTAAGAGCAAATTAGCTTTAGTATTGAAAGCTTGATTTTCAAGATGAATAATCCGTTCAACGGATTCAAAGAGTACAGGAACATAAGTTAGTTTATGTTCTTGCATTTGAGAATAAATCTCAGGACTAGCATAGTTATGCTGGATGGCAGGATTAATCCAAATTAATCCGTCTTTCCATTGTGTGATGTAAATCTTACTCACAATTTGGAAATTAGCCAATTTTGATTTTGGCAATCGCTCAAGGGGGTTGCTTCGTAGAATACTACCGTCTACGGAGTATCTACCTTGCATACTATTGCATCTATTAAACAGTGGTTTCTGTTTAATATCAATTTGCCACTCGTTGATTGGCTGCAACTTAGGTCTAAAAATCTCTTGGACTTCACAGATATCAGAAAAGATATCGTCTAATTCAATTTCATCTTTTTGGAGAAATTGGTCAATAATATGAGTGTTACTTAGCATGTAACTTACCATGGTATAGAAGGTAAATGGTGAATGGTGTAGACTTTCTAGTAAGTCTGACCTTTGAAAGTGGTAACAGAGATTTAGGGCACGGTTAGTGTCTAAGTCTCTAATGGGTATGCTATACCCTGGGTATGTGGTGAAACTAAGGTTCTGATAAACCAAGTTTCCCTTCAGAATGCCTATTATGGCTTCTGATCGATTTGCAATGCGATTATGCATTAATGTAAGAATTATAGGGGTGTCTAATCCCTTTTGAAAGGTAGCTTTCAAATGAATTCTTACTGCACCAAAATGGATATAACCGATTTTAGTTCGGTCCTTTTCAGGGATTTTCCTGATTTTTTGTCTAATCTGTTCGATGGTTACTAAGGGCAATTCTACTTGTCCTTCAGCTATATTGCTGCTAATAGGGATTTCCTGAATATTAGTACCAAAGTACTGAATATTCCTTCTACAGAAAATTTGTAATAAGGTTCGTTTAAAACCTTCATGCTCATTTATCTTGAGGTTTTTAGATAAAATCTTTTGATACTTCTTTTTATCGAAAAGTATCTCATTTGAATACGTACCTGAGGATTCACCTTCCTCTTGTTGTGAATGCTCTTCAGTCGGACTCATCGTCTGAGCTGCTGGATAAATATGTTAAGACGAGGATCTCGTCTTCAGACGTTATGTCTGAAAATGCTACTTCTTCGTAGCCTGCAAATTGCTCAAATAACTCATTAGAGCAAACACCAGCAAAATTAATCTTCTTGGGGCATTCGTTTGCATAATGTCCCTTTTCATTGCAGTTCCAACATTTACAATCCTGTTTTTGGATCTGCTTAGAAGAACTCTTGTCTTCCTTTTTCTTTTGTTTCTTTTTAAAGAATTTTCTTTTCTTCTTGAAAGGTTTGGGGTGCTTCTTGACACGTTTACCAAGTTTCTTTTTGGCTTTAAACTTCTTTTTCTGTTTAGTAGGTTTGTCTAATTGACAACCAAACTTACTAGGATAATAGAGCTGATCTTTACATTTAAGCTTCTTTTGATCTTTTTGAAGCCTCTTTCTTTTATAGGCTTTTTCACATTCATCTGCTAGTGTTACTCTAGCAAACTCAATTCTGGCACCTAATGTGTCAGTTCTTTCAGGTCGTTCTGCGGCCTTCCATTTACTAAATATTAAATCACTCCATGGGAATGGTAATTTAGTAAAAAACATATCGTTATGAAAATTTAACGAATTAGAGGCTGCTGAAGATATTTCGGCTTTGTAATAATACTTTTCAAATTCACAAACATAGGCATCAAAATAATTGATGTCGCATATCTGTAGATTATAAAGCATCGTGAGGTATTTTTGCCTCTTTAATCGTTTTTCTCTTAAACGATACTGAGAATAATCTTCTCCCAAAAATTCTCTTCGAATTTCGTTCTCAATCGTATTAATGATTGTTTTATTGTCATTAGTGGTTGTTCCACCTAAATATCTTACCTTGGTTTCTTCAGGGAAGGCAGTAAACCAGTCAGATACTTTCCCACTTAAAGTTAAAGGGATGAAAATTTTTAATTCATCACCATCTGTTCTAGTGACACCAGAATAAATGAGTAAGGCTTTTACCCATTCCTTGATGACTTCGTCTATATTTGTAACACAGTCAATGTTTAAGGTAGCGCCTGCATTACTCAAAGGGTAGGCATGGCCTGGGTGAGGGAATAGATGAGGTCTTCCCACTCGTCTTTGTCTAGACGAAGGGTGACGATATCGGTAGCGTTGTGCTTCCTCTTCGTCATCACTTCCTATGTGACTATCAAGATTAGTCTGACTCTCGGGTCTTACCTCTGGACCACTTGGACCACTTTGACCACTAGACTGAGTTGAGTCTGGTACTATCATAGGGTGACTTGTTGACGCTTCACCTGTAGCCTCCATATTACATTGTAATTGGAGTTCATTGGTCTTATCTAAGATCTCGTCTTCCTCATCCGAATTAGCTTGAGCATATTCTTGTTCTAATTCTTCTAAGGAAATAAACGTTCGAACCATGTTCGAAATTGAAGGATACCCTGGTTTGGTAGGGTCAATAGAAGGGTTAAATCTAACTCTTCTGCGAACAATTTGAGGTTCAGATTCTGACTTAGGAGTATGCAGAATTAATTTCTGGATTTCTCCTAATCCCTCATAGATACTATTTAACTTAGTATCTATTGTTTGTCCTTGTAAATTGGACTTCCACAATTCTTATATGGAGTTGATGAACTGCTACCAGCTTTATCCATCACTTAATCCTGATAAGGAATCTCTAGCAGGGCTTGCTAGGTCAGGTTGTACATACCATTGATTATTGGTAAGTTCAGCCTGTTGACAGATATGAATCCATCTTTTATCTTTAGTTTTAAGACAATTTGTTTGGTCTCTGGGTCTGAGACATGAAGAATGGCTCTGATACCATTTTTGCAGTAAGCTCTGATTTTTTGGTATGCTCTGATACCATTTCGTCAGCTTCTTTTTCCAATTATTGAGCATAGCTACAACTGGGTGCGGAATTATTTTTAGACCTCTTGGTCCTTCTTCTTTTAAGAAACTCTTGATATCTACAGTCATAATTTTGGTTATGGCGTCTAAGACAAGTGTCTAAAGAAAGTAAGGCCTCGTTAATGCCGTCAAGAATAGCCTTTTGGCGGTGGATAACATTAAGATGATAAAGATTATCATTTTCAAGAATACTCCTTGGGCTTGGAATAATTATCTCGCCATCAGCGAGTACTAGAGGATTATCGAAAAAGTCATTACCTAATCGTTCTAGTCCTCGTTTGCTAATGTTAATCAAGGTCTCTTTGACCTGAATAATAAACTCACTGTTTTCCTTCTCTAGAAGGCATCGTTCTAAAGCATTTTTAACTATAGCTTTGGCGTGCAGTTGTTCTGGGCTGAAGGGATTCATGGTAACTAAAATAGGTTTCAAGCATATAAACAAATTAATGATAATTATTAGTCTTATCAAACTAAGTAGTAGATATGCATCTTGACATAGAACATAACTGGTTAGAGATAAGGTCAATACCTTGCTGGACCTCAGCCTCTTTCGCCGGCGACCACCTGTCTTTTGGCTACTTCTCTGGCTATTCCAAAGGAACTCCAGACCCTCTTCTCAAACTGAATAATGTTGTACTCCAAGATGTATAAAAACTACTTTTATTGATAATACTAATAATTATACACTAATTTTATTTACATACTCTACTCCCTAAAGGAGTAGTTACTCGACTTTCATCCTCTCTCTAGAAACTTTAGATAGAGATGCTCTCTCTTTCTTTCGATGTCTCTTCTCTGATGCCCTATACAAATGGGGGGTTGCTCCTTTATATAGAAGAGCTGAACCGACAATAGTACAATTTAGCAAAAGTAAAATAAATAGAGAATCTACTTTTACTGTAGACAATAGCTGCTTTTCGTACAGCACGCGTTGCTTGCTTTTTGCTTTTGCTTAGTGCGCTGCTTTTCGTACAGCACGCGTTGCTTGCTTTTTGCTTTTGCTTAGTGCGTTTGCTTTTCTTAGCTGGCAACCATTATGATTGTCCTTTGGGAATCTTTGCTTTTTCTGCAGCGTCTGCCTTTTTCTTTAACAGATAGTGGCTGTCCCTTTCACTGGGTCCAACACGCTTCCTTTAACCAATCCTTAACGGACAAGTGCAGCATCCTGTTGTTCTTTCTTGATGAAGGAATCCACAGAGATAACTACGTGTAGAATGACTGCCTGGTATACGACAGCTGTAGATAAGGCTTATCCCTGAACTAATCTTGTTAAGGGCATTATACCTTGGGCTACAATTCCCTTCAGCATAGATATAGATGTTGCTGGGTGCATTGTACATAAATCCTTTGTTAGATTCTCGAAGGGCCTGTAACTTGTTAAAAATTACAGTGAAACCCATGGCTCTGCGGTGACAGATCCATTCATCGTGAACTTCTGGTTGTTCGAGAACTTTGTTCTTTTTGAACTTCAAATTGGCTCTGTTTGGAGTGCAGAGGTGAACGATTAACCATCCTGGAGCTGGAGTGGGTAGAACCTCTGGGCTGGCAGATAGTATTTTTAATACTACCCAATCAGATTTGGAGCTTTTTCGAAATTTCTTGACTGCTTCGATTATGGACTTATGTAGTCCTAGAATTTCTCTGTTTCCGGGGCTGCATGTAATGCTAGCACAGAAACCGAACATTACTGCCTTGCTAACGTCGTCTGTAGGACTTCCTGCAAGAAAATGAATTCTGGGATAAATTCCAGAAGTGTCAATCATTTGACTGTTAGTGTTCTGGGCTGTATAAACCCATTTTGAATATGAAACGTATTGTTCCATGGATATAGCCTGATTTAATATAGGCCTTTGTGCCTTAGGCATGATGACTGTGAAGTCATTTTCTTCCTCTGTTTCTGAGGAGGTAGAATATTCCTGAACCTTTCCTTTCGTTTTGAAAGTAGGCTTAGGGATTTCTTGTGTGGACAAAAGTCCCTCTCCTTCTTGGAGACTATCGGACATAAGTCCTTTTCCTTTTTGGGCACGTTTACATGCTCCAAGAAAGGCCTGATGTATTTCATCAGATAAGTCAATGGCTTGTAACGCCATTACTTCATCGAGGCTGGATAAGGCCTGGATGATGCGAGGATTAATTTCCTCTTCAATTTCCGTCTGGATCTGTGTCATTCGTTCATGAGCGACACATAATTCCTGGATGGCCATTTCCAATAAGGATCTGGCGTCTGCCGAAGATGTCTATTCTTCAACCATTGGCTTCCCTGCTAAGAAAATCAGCAAGATGGTTATTCTTACCTTTTATATGTTCAATATCGAATTGATATTCCTGAAAATATTGTTGCCATCTATGGCGTCTCTTGTACTCAGGGGTACAGGGGAGTTTATTAAAAATGTAAGCTTTCACATTAGTGTTATCTGTTCTGACTAAGAACTTTACAGGTAAAATAAAGAAATGGAATTTAGCAAAACTCCGTTTTAGGGCGAGTAATTCCTTTTCATTGCTGTGATAATTAGTCTCAGCTGGCTTAAAACATCCGTTAGCATACCTGCAAACATGTTCTTTGTCATCAGCCTTTCTGGCTTTAAGGACTCCTCCCCAGTAAAGGTCTGAGGCATCTGTTTTAACTATTAGTTGATCACCTGGTTCAGGGATGGCCAATCTAGGTAATTGACTACACATCTTTTTGAGTTGTTGGACAAGATGGGTGTGGTAGTCTTGCCATTGTAAATTTAATCTTTTCTTAAGACGATCTTGAAGTGAACCTTTTAGCCATGCTAGGTTAGGCACAAAGTCACTGACGTAATTGATACATCCTAAGAAACGTTCAACCTGTTTTCGGTCGCAGAGTTTATCAGGGAAATTGGCAACTTTTTCACAAATGTGGGGTTGCATTTCTATACCCTTATGGTCGATCTTTAGACCTAAAAACTCGATTTGTTCTTTTGCAATCTCAGCTTTTTTAGCTGATAGTATTAACCCGTGCTTACGGCTTTTCTCAATGAATTTCATGAGATGAGTTGCATGATCTGCAATATTAGAAGAAAAGATCAAGATATCATCAACATAAACTAAACAAAAGTCTGAATATTCATTGAAGATATTATCCATTCTTCTTTGAAAGATCTGTGGGGCGTTTTTTAGTCCCATAGGCATTACATTCCAAATGTATTGCCCCTGAGGTGTGCTGAATGCAATTAAGGGCTTAGCAGATTCTTTTAGTTTGATCTGATAAAATCCTGACTTGCAGTCAAATTTGGAAAACCACTTTTTGTTAAGGGTTTTGTTGATAAGCAATTCCTTATTAGGAAGGAAATAACCATCAAAGACGGTTAATTCGTTTAACCTTTTGTAGTTAATCATCATTCCTGGCTTACCTCTCTTTTGTTCAGAGTGGTTGTTTACTATGAATGCTGGACTACTATGAGGACTTTTGTTATCCTCAGTGCTTTTGAAAGCTAATTGCTTTTCTTCGAGTTCTTTGAGTTGGACTTTGAACTCGAGTTCATCTGCCTGACTATATCTCATGGTCTTAACTCGTACAATTGAGTTGGCCTCTTTGAGTTGGATGTCTGCATAAGACTTATCCTTGTCCCAATATTTCAATGGGTTATCATCGAAATGGGCTTGTAGAAGTGTTTTTACTTCGTTTTCTAGCCAAAATTCTAATGCTCTTTGGGTGTTTGATAGAGCATTTAGCAATTGGGCTTTGACCTTAGAATGGTCTTTGGGCCTTTTTGTAAGGTTTTTGGGCCGGTTTATATTTTTGGGTATAGGCTCTCCACCATGCTGGCTGCGTGGTTGAAATGAGATAGTTCCTCGATACTGAGGATGGGCTATGAGCTGGGCCTTAATCCAATGTCCACATGGGGTGAGGAAACTAATGTGTGAGTGGTCACAGCTGTATTCCTTGAATCTATTAAGAAAGTCAACTCCTAAGAGGAGGTTATAGGTAGCATCTTTAGGTGCTTGTATTACTACAGTAGGTAGTGGTAATACCTTGAACTGGTTTTCTGTGCTATCGTGGATAGCTATAAACTGACCAAAAACGGCTTTGGTGAGTTTAGTAACCTGTCCAGATGCTACAACCACCTGTAGGGGATTATGCAAGTCTTTCCAGTATCGTTCTGGATAAGAATTGGCGGATGCCATTGTGACATCTGATCCTGTGTCTATCATAGCGTGAAACCATTCAGGTTGATGAAACCTGTAAACTAACTGTACCTTAATATATGGTACCTTATTCATGGACTTTACTGGCATGAACAATTATACCATTGAGCTTAATGGTCATAAAATGCTCAGTTATAGAATAAATGGTTTCTGATAAGAAACGCATCCCTAGGAGCAAATCAGCTTTAGTTTTAAAAGCTTGATTTTCCAGATGAATAATCCGTTCAACGGATTCAAAGAGTACAGGAACATAAGTTAGTTTATGTTCTTGCATTTGAGAATAAATCTCAGGCCCAGCGTAGTTATGCTGAATGGCAGGATTAATCCAAATTAATCCGTCTTTCCATTGTGTGATGTAAATCTTACTCACAATTTGGAAATTAGCCAATTTTGGATTTGGCATTCGCTCAAGGGGGTAGCTTCGTAGAATACTACCGTCTACGGAGTATCTACCTTGCATACTGTTGCATCTATTAAACAGTGGTTTCTGTTTAATATCAATTTGCCACTCGTTGATTGGCTGCAACTTAGGTCTAGAAATCTCTTGGACTTCACAGATATCAGAAAAGATATCGTCTAATTCAATTTCGTCTTTTTGGAGAAATTGGTCAATAATATGAGTGTTACTTAGCATGTAACTTACCATGGTATAGATGGTAAATGGTGAATGGTGTAGACTTTCTAGTAAGTCTGACCTTTGAAAGTGGTAACAGAGATTTAGGGCACGGTTAGTGTCTAAATCTCTAATGGGTATGCTATACCCCGGGTATGTGGTGAAACTAAGGTTTTGGTAAACCAAGTTTCCCTTCAGAATGCCTATTATGGCTTCTGATCGATTTGCAATGCGATTATGCATTAATGTAAGAATTATAGGGCTGTCTAATCCCTTTTGAAAGGTAGCTTTCAAATGAATTCTTACTGCACCAAAATGGATATAACCGATCTTAGTTCGGTCCTTTTCAGGGATTTTCCTGATTTTTTGTCTAATCTGTTTGATAGTTACTAAGGGCAATTCTACTTGTCCTTCAGCTATATTGCTGCTAATAGGGATTTCCTGAATATTAGTACCAAAGTACTGAATATTCTTTCTACGGAAAATGTGTAATAAGGTTCGTTTAAAACCTTCGTGCTCATTTATCTTGAGGTTTTTAGATAAAATTTTTTGATACTTCTTTTTATCGAAAAGTATCTCATTTGAATACGTACCTGAGGATTCACCTTCCTCTTGTTGTGAATGCTCTTCAGTCTGACTCATCGTCTGAGCTGCTGGATAAATATGTTAAGACGAGGATCTCGTCTTCAGACGTTATGTCTGAAAATGCTACTTCTTCGTAGCCTGCAAATTGCTCAAATAACTCATTAGAGCAAACACCTGCAAAGTTAATTTTCTTGGGACATTCATTTGCATAATGTCCTTTTTCATTGCAGTTCCAACATTTACAATCCTGTTTTTGGATCTGCTTAGAAGAACTCTTGTCTTCCTTTTTCTTTTGTTTCTTTTTAAAGAATTTTCTTTTCTTCTTGAAAGGTTTAGGGTGCTTCTTGACACGTTTACCAAGTTTCTTTTTGGCCTTAAACTTCCTTTTCTGTTTAGTAGATTTGTCTAATTGACAACCAAACTTACTAGGATAATAGAGCTGATCTTTACATTTCAGCTTCTTTTGATCTTTTTGAAGCCTCTTTCTTTTATAGGCTTTTTTACATTCATCTGCTAGTGTTACTCTAGCAAACTCAATTCTGGCACCTAATGTGTCAGTTCTTTCAGGTCGTTCTGCGGCCTTCCATTTAATAAATATTAAATCACTCCATGGGAATGGTAATTTAGTAAAGAACATATCGTTATGGAAATTTAACGAATTAGAGGCTGCTGAAGATATTTCAGCTTTGTAATAATACTTTTCAAATTCACAAACATAGGCATCAAAATAATTGATATCGCATATCTGTAAATTATAAAGCATTGTGAGGTATTTTTGCCTCTTTAATCGTTTTTCTCTTAAACGATACTGAGAATAATCTTCTCCCAAAAATTCTCTTCGAATTTCGTTCTTAATCGTATTAATGATTGTTTTATTGTCATTAGTGGTTGTTCCACCTAAATATCTTACCTTGGTTTCTTCAGGTAAGGCAGTAAACCAGTCGGATATTTTCCCACTAAAAGTTAAAGGGATGAAAATTTTTAATTCATCACCATCTGTTCTAGTGACACCAGAATAAATGAGTAAGGCTTTTACCCATTCCTTGATAACTTCGTCTGTATTTGTAACACAGTCAATGTTTAAGGTAGCGCCTGCATTACTCAAACGGTAAGCATGGCCTGGGTGAGGGAATAGATGAGGTCTTCCCACTCGTCTTTGTCTAGACGAAGGGTGACGATATCGGTAGCGTTGTGCTTCCTCTTCATCATCACTTCCTATGTGACTATCAAGATTAGTCTGACTCTCGGGTCTTACCTCTGGACCACTTGGACCACTTTGACCACTAGACTGCGTTGAGTCTGGTACAATCATAGGGTGACTTGTTGATGCTTCACCTGTAGCCTCCATATTACATTGTAATTGGAGTTCATTGATCTTATCTAGGATCTCGTCTTCCTCATCCGAATTAGCTTGAGCATATTCTTGCTCTAATTCTTCTAAGGAAATAAACGTTCGAACCATGTTCGAAATTGAAGGATACCCTGGTTTAGTAGGGTCGATAGAAGGGTTAAATCTAACTCTTCTGCGAACAATTTGAGGTTCAGATTCTGATTTAGGAGTGTGCAGAATTAATTTCTGGATTTCTCCTAATCCCTCATAGATACTATTTAACTTAGTATCTATTGTTTGTCCTTGTAAATTGGACTTCCACAATTCCTTATATGGAGTTGATGAACTGCTACCAGCTTTATCCATCACTTAATCCTGATAAGGAATCTCTAGCAGGGCTTGCTAGGTCAGGTTGTACATACCATTGATTATTGGCAAGTTCAGCCTGTTGATAGATATGAATCAATCTTTTATCTTTAGTTTTAAGACAATTAGTTTGGTCTCTGGTTCTGAGACATGAAGAATGGCTCTGATACCATTTTTGCGGTAAGCTCTGATACCATTTCTGCGGTACGCTCTGATACCATTTCGACAGCTTCTTTTTCCAGTTATTGAGCATAGCTACAACTGGGTGCGGAATTATTTTTAGGCCTATTGGTCTTTCTCCTTTTAAGGAACTCTTGATATTTGTAGTCATAATTTTGATTATGACGTCTAAGACAAGTGTCTAAAGAAAGTAAGGCCTCGTTAATGCCGTCAAGAATAGCCTTTTGGCGATGGATAACATTA
>JAKOGI010004594.1:0-2500 GCA_029747015.1 Carnegiea gigantea
GCTGGCCGCAGCCTGTGAACGCTGGCCGCTGTCCTGTGAACGCTGGCCGCTGGCCTGTTAACGCTGGCCGCAGGCCGTGACCTGTCCCAGCTGAGTATGAAAAATCGGCACGGTTGATGTCCACTCCGGGCACGGCCACCAACCCTGCTGAAGCTCTCTAGGGGGATGGTCCGGGCGGAGTATGAAAAATAGGCACGGTTGATGTCCACTCCGGGCAAGGCCACCAAACCTCCTGAAGCTCTCTAGGGGGATGGCCCGGGCGGAGTATGAAAAATCGGCACGGTTGATGTCCACTCCGGGCACGGCCACGAAAGCTCGTTGTGCTCTTTAGTGGGAAGGTGATTGAGCTAGTGCCCCGCCCCGTCCGCGACCCGAGCAGGATGAACGATGGTGAGTGACACCCCGCCCCCGGCCCCGTGACCCCCCCGCGCGCATTATAATCTTTGACAGGGCGCAGGGCGCAGGGCGCAGGGACGCAGGGGCGCGGGGGCGGACTTGACGGACTTGAGCGGACCTTGGGCGGACTGGGCGAAGGAAGGGTCGAGAGCTAGGCCCCGTGGCGTGCCGCGTTCCCCCATATTGGTGCCCCAAGTCCCGAACGTCGATGCCAAGGCATGCCCCCGAGTCCCGGGGAGCGGCCCCGGGCACGGCCGAGGCCTGCCCCCGCGTCCCGCACATCGGCCCCGGGGCATGCCCCCGGGCATCGCCTCTAGAACGCCCCCGAAGCAAGGCCAAGGCATGGCCCCCGAGTCCCGCCCATCGCCCCGTGGCAAGGCCAAGGCATGCCCCCGAGTCCCGCACATCGCCCCGGGCCGTGCCCCCGGGTACCGAGGAACGCCCCCAAACGGCCCCGGTGCATGCCCAAGGCGTGCCCCCGCGTCCCGAGGATCGGCCCCGGGCCATGCCCAAGGCGCGCCCCCCGGGTCCCGAGGAAGGCCCCCGGAACGGCCCCGGTGCATGGCCACGGCATGCCCCCAGGTCCCGCACCTCGCCCCGGGGCGTGCCCCCGAGTCCCGAGGAACGCCCCGGTGCATGCCCAAGGCATGGCCCCGAGTCCCGCACGTCGCCCCGGAACGGCCCCGTGGCGCGGCCAAGGCATGGCCCCGAGTCCCGGGGAACGCCCTCAGAACGGCCCCGGTGCATGGCCCCGCGTCCCGCACATCGCCCCGAAACGGCCCCGGTGCATGCCCAAGGCATGCCCCTGAGTCCCGAGGAAGGCCCCCACAACGTCCCCGGTGCATGGCCGAGGCATGCCCCCGGGTCCCGAGGACCGGCCCCGGGGGGCCCCGGGGCATGCCCCCGGGTCCCGAGGGTCGGCCCCGGGGCATGCCCCCGAGTGCGTCCACGCACGCTGCCGGACGCCCACGGCAGCATCCATGCATGCCGGGCAGCGTCCGGGCATGCCGGGCAGCGTCCGGGCATGCTGTCGCTGGGTGCCGGGGGCTGCCGGGGGGTGCTGGATGCTGGCCGCAGGCTGTGAACGCTGGGCGCAGCCCTGTGAACGCTGGCCGCTTGTCCTGGACGCTGGCCGCAGCCTGTGAACGCTGGCCGCTTGTCCTGGACGCTGGCCGCAGGCTGGGAACGCTGGCCGCAGGCTGGGAACGCTGGCCGCAGCCCTGTGAACGCTGGCCGCTTGTCCTGAACGCTGGCCGCAGCCTGTGAACGCTGGCCGCAGGCTGTTAACGCTGGCCGCTTGTCCTGAACGCTGGCCGCAGCCTGTGAACGCTGGCCGCTTGTCCTGAACGCTGGCCGCAGCCTGTGAACGCTGGCCGCAGCTCCTGAACGCTGGCCGCAGCCTGTGAACGCTGGCCGCTTGTCCTGGACGCTGGGCGCAGCCCCTGGACGCTGGGCGCAGCCCCTGGACGCTGGCCGCAGGGCCCTGAACGCTGGCCGCAGCCGCGCGAACGCCCGAAAGCCGTCCCGAGAAAAAATCCCCGTATTTTTGTCGTGCGTTTTTCCCCAAATTTTGTCCACCCCTTCCCCACGATTTTTAGAGGATTTACAAGCTTTGTCCCGCATTTTTCTGATTTTTCTCCGATTTTTAGGATTTTTTTTCGTTTTCGACTTTAAAAAATCATAAAAAATAGCTCGGGTGTCCGAAAAATTCCGAAAAAATTTTTTTTAGTAATTTCACATCATGATCTTTCCAATGGTACCATTGGTTGCTGCTGAAACATTCTAAATCTTCAAAAAACCCCAGTATGATTTTTCGTCACAGTTGATGTCTACTGGGGGCAGAGCCAGTAGAGTTATAAGAGCTCTTTATAGGGGAGGTGCTTGGCAAGCAGCTGGGGCAGCAGCAGGGTCAGCGGCAGCCATCGCCCATGCATGGCATGGCATGGCATGATGTCAAAGGCCTTGTTGCCATGGCTTCCTTGCACCGAACCTTGGCGGGCGGATGAGGGACCACCCCGGGGGTCGGGTTTTGCCTCGGGAAGCGTGACTAGCATGAAAATTGTTGGATATCGATCGATGGAGTGCGGGAATCGTTGCTATGCTA
>JAKOGI010004594.1:12500-17500 GCA_029747015.1 Carnegiea gigantea
CTGGCCGCAGCCTGTGAACGCTGGCCGCTTGTCCCGAACGCTGGCCGCAGCCTGTGAACGCTGGCCGCAGGCTGTGAACGCTGGCCGCTTGTCCTGAACGCTGGCCGCCGGCTGTGAACGCTGGCCGCTTGTCCTGAACGCTGGCCGCAGCCTGTGAACGCTGACCGCAGGTCCTGAACGCTGGCCGCAGCCTGTGAACGCTGGCCGCAGGCTGTGAACGCTGGCCGCTTGTCCTGAACGCTGGCCGCTTGCCGTGAACGCTGGCCGCAGCCTGTGAACGCTGGCCGCTTGTCCTGAACGCTGGCCGCAGCCTGTGAACGCTGGCCGCGTGTCCTGAACGCTGGCCGCAGCCTGTGAACGCTGGCCGCAGCCTGTGAACGCTGGCCGCTTGTCCTGAACGCTTGCCGCAGCCTGTGAACGCTGGCCGCTTGTCCTGAACGCTGGCCGCAGGCTGTGAACGCTGGCCGCTTGTCCTGAACGCTGGCCGCAGGCTGCGAACGCTGGGCGCTTGTCCTGAACGCTGGCCGCAGCCTGTGAACGCTGGCCGCTTGTCCTGAACGCTGGCCGCAGCCTGTGAACGCTGGCCGCAGGCTGTGAACGCTGGCCGCTTGTACTGAACGCTGGCCGCTTGTCCTGAACGCTGGCCGCAGCCTGTGAACGCTGGCCGCTTGTCCTGAACGCTGGCCGCAGCCTGTGAACGCTGGCCGCAGGCTGTGAACG
Organism: Carnegiea gigantea; assembly: GCA_029747015.1. Classification (NCBI taxonomy): domain Eukaryota; kingdom Viridiplantae; phylum Streptophyta; class Magnoliopsida; order Caryophyllales; family Cactaceae; genus Carnegiea; species Carnegiea gigantea. The sequence continues at coordinate 13,221 of JAKOGI010004594.1, forward strand.
CTGGCCCGAGCCCTGTGAACGCTGGCCGCTTGTCCTGAACGCTGGCCGCAGCCTGTGAACGCTGGCCGCTTGTCCAGAACGCTGGCCGCAGGCTGTGAACGCTGGCCGCTTGTCCTGAACGCTGGCCGCTTGTCCTGAGCGCTGGCCGCAGCCTGTGAACGCTGGCCGCTTGTCCTGAACGCTGGCCGCAGCCTGTGAACGCTGGCCGCTTGTCCTGAACGCTGGCCGCAGCCTGTGAACGCTGGCCGCAGGCTGTGAACGCTGGCCGCTTGTCCTGAACGCTGGCCGCCTGTGAACGCTGGCCGCTTGTCCTGAACGCTGGCCGCAGCCTGTGAACGCTGGCCGCTTGTCCTGAACGCTGGCCGCAGGCTGTGAACGCTGGCCGCAGCCTGTGAACGCTGACCGCTTGTCCTGAACGCTGGCCGCAGCCTGTGAACGCTGGCCGCAGGCTGTGAACGCTGGCCGCTTGTCCTGAACGCTGGCCGCTTGTCCTGAACGCGGGCCGCTTGTCCTGAACGCTGGCCGCAGCCTGTGAACGCTGGCCGCTTGTCCTGAACGCTGGCCGCAGCCTGTGAACGCTGTCCGCAGGCTGTGAACGCTGGCCGCTTGTCCTGAACGCTGGCCGCAGCCTGTGAACGCTGGCCGCAGGCTGTGAACGCTGGCCGCTTGTCCTGAACGATGGCCGCTTGTCCTGAACGCTGGCCGCAGGCTGTGAACGCTGGCCGCTTGTCCTGAACGCTGGGCGCAGCCTGTGAACGCTGGCCGCTTGTCCTGAACGCTGGCCGCAGCCTGTGAACGCTGGCCGCAGGCTGTGAACGCTGGCCGCTTGTCCTGAACGCTGTCCGCAGCCTGTGAACGCTGGCCGCTTGTCCTGAACGCTGGCCGCAGCCTGTGAACGCTGGCCGCAGGCTGTGAACGCTGGCCGCTTGTCCTGAACGCTGGCCGCAGGCTGTAAACGCTGGGCGCTTGTCCTGAACGCTGGCCGCAGCCTGTGAACGCTGGCCGCTTGTCCTGAACGCTGGCCGCAGTCTGTGAACGCTGGCCGCAGGCTGTGAACGCTGGCCGCTTGTCCTGAACGCTGGCCGCTTGTCCTGAACGCTGGCCGCATGCTGTGAACGCTGGCCGCAGGCTGTGAACGCTGGCCGCAGCCCCGTGAACGCTGGCCGCTTGTCCTGAACGCTGGCCGCAGCCTGTGAACGCTGGCTGCAGGCTGTGAACTCTGGCCGCTTGTCCTGAACGCTGGCCGCTTGTCCTGAACGCTGGCCGCAGCCTGTGAACGCTGGCCGCTTTTCCTGAACGCTGGCCGCAGCCTGTGAACGCTGGCCGCAGGCTGTGAACGCTGGCCGCTTGTCCTGAACGCTGGCCGCAGCCTGTGAACGCTGGCCGCTTGTCCTGAACGCTGGGCGCAGCCTCTGAACGCTGGCCGCAGCCTGTGAACGCTGGCCGCCTGTCCTGAACGCTGGCCGCAGCCTGTGAACGCTGGCCGCTTGTCCTGAACGCTGGCCGCAGCCTGTGAACGCTGGCCGCTGTCCTGTGAACGCTGGCCGCTGGCCTGTGAAGGCTGGCCGCAGGCCGTGACCTGTCCCAGCTGAGTATGAAAAATCGGCACGGTTGATGTCCACTCCGGGCACGGCCACGAAAGCTCGTTGTGCTCTTTAGGGGTAAGGTGATTGAGCTAGTGCCCCGCCCCGTCCGCGACCCGAGCAGGATGAACGATGGTGAGTGACACACCGCCCCCGGCCCCGTGACCCCCCCGCGCGCATTATAATCTTTGACAGGGCGCAGGGCGCAGGGACGCAGGGGCGCGGGGGCGGACTTGACGGACTTGAGCGGACCTTGGGCGTACTGGGCGAAGGGAGGGTCGAGAGCTAGGCCCCGTGGCGTGCCGCGTGCCCCCATATTGGTGCCCCAAGTCCCGAACGTCGATGCCAAGGCATGCCCCCGAGTCCCGTGGAGCGGCCCCGTGCACGGCCGAGGCCTGCCCCCGCGTCCCGCACATCGGCCCCGGGGCATGCCCCCGTGCATCGCCTCTAGAACGCCCCCGAAGCAAGGCCAAGGCATGCCCCCCGAGTCCCGCCCATCGCTCCGTGGCAAGGCCAAGGCATGCCCCCGAGTCCCGCACATCGCCCCGGGCCGTGCCCCCGGGTCCCGAGGAACGCCCCCAAACGGCCCCGGTGCATGCCCAAGGCGTGCCCCCGCGTCCCGAGGATCGGCCCCGGTCCATGGCCAAGGCGTGCCCCCCGGGTCCCGAGGAAGGCCCCCGGAACGGCCCCGGTGCATGGCCACGGCATGCCCCCGAGTACCGCACCTCGCCCCGGGGCGTGCCCCCGAGTCCCGAGGAACGCCCCGGTGCATGCCCAAGGCATGGCCCCGAGTCCCGCACGTCGCCCCGGAACGGCCCCTGGGCGCGGCCAAGGCATGGCCCCGAGTCCCGGGGAACGCCCTCAGAACGGCCCCGGTGCATGGCCCCGCGTCCCGCACATCGCCCCGAAACGGCCCCGGTGCATGCCCAAGGCATGCCCTGAGTCCCGAGGAAGGCCCCCACAACGGCCCCGGTGCATGGCCGAGGCATGCCCCCGGGACCCGAGGACCGGCCCCGGGGGGCCCCGGGGCATGCCCCCGGGTCCCGAGGGTCGGCCCCGGGGCATGCCCCCTAGAGCGTCCACGCACGCTGCCGGACGCCCACGGCAGCATCCATGCATGCCGGGCAGCGTCCGGGCATGCTGTCGCTGGGTGCCGGGGGCTGCCGGGGGTGCTGGATGCTGGCCGCAGGCTGTGAACGCTGGCCGCAGCCCTGTGAACGCTGGCCTCTTGTCCTGGACGCTGGCCGCAGGCTGTGAACGCTGGCCGCAGCCCTGTGAACGCTGGCCGCTTGTCCTGGACGCTGGCCGCAGGCTGGGAACGCTGGCCGCAGGCTGTGAACGCTGGCCGCAGCCCTGTGAACGCTGGCCGCTTGTCCTGGCCGCTGGCCGCAGGCTGTGAACGCTGGCCGCAGGCTGTGAACGCTGGCCGCAGCCCTGTGAACGCTGGCCGCTTGTCCTGGACGCTGGCCCCAGGCTGTGAACGCTGGCCGCAGCCCTGTGAACGCTGGCCGCTTGTCCTGGACGCTGGCCGCAGGCTTTGAACGCTGGCCGCAGCCCTGTGAACGCTGGCCGCTTGTCCTGGACGCTGGCCGCAGCCCTGTGAACGCTGGCCGCAGCTCCTGAACGCTGGCCGCAGCCTGTGAACGCTGGCCGCTTGTCCTGGACGCTGGACGCAGCCCCTGGACGCTGGGCGCAGCCCCTGGACGCTGGCCGCAGGGCCCTGAACGCTGGCCGCAGCCCCGCGAACGCCCGAAAGCCGTCCCGAGAAAAAAATCCCCGTATTTTTGTCGTGCGTTTTTCCCCAAATTTTGTCCACCCCTTCCCCACGATTTTTAGAGGATTTACAAGCTTTGGCCCGCATTTTTCTGATTTTTCTCCGATTTTTAGGATTTTTTTTCGTTTTCGACTTTAAAAAATCATAAAAAATAGCTCGGGTGTCCGAAAAATTCCGAAACAATATTTTTTAGTAATTTCACATCATGATCTTTCCAATGGTACCATTGGTTGCTGCTGAAACATTCTAAATCTTCAAAAACCCCCAGTATGATTTTTCGTCACAGTTGATGTCTACTGGGGGCAGAGCCAGTAGAGTTATAAGAGCTCTTTATAGGGGAGGTGCTTGGCAAGCAGCTGGGCCAGCAGCAGGGTCAGCGGCAGCCATCGCCCATGCATGGCATGGCATGGCATGATGTCAAAGGCCTTGTTGCCATGGCTTCCTTGCACCGAACCTTGGCGGGCGGATGAGGGACCACCCGGGGGTCGGGTTTTGCCTCGGGAAGCGTGACTAGCATGAAAATTGTTGGATATCGATCGATGGAGTGCGGGAATCGGTGCTATGCTAGTTCCTACCTTCCGAGGCACCGGGGGTGCTCCTGACGCCCGTCTTCGGTGGCATTCCCTAGGCTTCTAGGATGCCATCACGGGTGGGGGCCTTGCCCCCCCTCACCCGAGAACGGTGATCACCCCCACGTGGGCAGGGGTGATTGTCGGTGAATTCCCGCGGCCCACCGTCCCTTCGTTCTTGACCCGGCCCCCTTGCTCCCTGACATCATTTCTGTTGCTCGACATGCCCCGTCCTGGGGGCGGACGGCGGACGCACTGGCTTGTGGGATTTAAGCGGGGGCGTGTTGACTTCCACGTGCGGGCTGACCGTCGCAAGCGCGGTGACAGGAGAGGCGACGCGGGATGGGCTGGACC
>JAKOGI010004595.1:0-22500 GCA_029747015.1 Carnegiea gigantea
GAGAAATGGAATGTGTGCCATTAAATCTTATGTTACGTATTACAATAGCCTTGCAAATAATTTGTGATACGATCAACTTAATTACATAATATCATGATACGTATCTTATTTCTATTTAACTTACTTGCTAATTAGTTATTTATTCATTAATTGCTAATAGTTATTTATTCATGTGGGTTGTTTAATTTATATTTTACTTGTATAATTCATTTGAGCTTCATAATATTTTAATTCATGTGAAAGGGAAGATTGTGTCTAATAAATAACAAAATAAGTTTATAAGTCATAACTATTATGTAAATATAGATTCAAACTGAAATGAAATTGAGGCAAATAATGAATACAAATTATGAAGAATTACTCAAAAAATAAGAGTAAGTTAAGTTAATTTATATGTGTAACGTAAATTTGCTTATTGTTGAAAATAAAACTAGATGACCAATAAATAAAAAAATATGTTCAATAAAATAATAGATTAGAGATATGGGCATATATGGAACTTTACCAAATATATTTTTTATAAATAGCTCATTTTACCAAACACTTTGTTTAAAAATAGCTGACTTAAACAGGTAATATAAACAACTAATTCAAACAGCTAACAACTAATACAAACAAACAACTAATATAAACACCTAACAATTGTTTGCCAGATAGGGCCTATGTCTTCTTCTGAGTGTCAACATGAGGTCAATGAGCAATTGGGTTGTCAATTGAAAGGTGATTGGAGATAGTACTGGTGAAAATCTGTTATACATAACGTGTTAATTATATATTTATGAGATGATAACAAGATGCCTGTACAACTTTAGACCCACACAGATATTATAGAGTGGATACCCTAATACCCTCCTGAGTCCTGCTTGAGTATAGGCGGTGTTAATACAAGTAGAACTTCTTAGACCTCAACCTATGGCAGAACCCATGCTGTATTCCCAGATCTTCACTCCTTTTTCCACCTTCTGTTATTAGTCCTTTCTCCTCTTTCCCTCTACCATGTTCTGCATCACCACACTAAATACAATGTGATGAACCTAGTCAAGTCTGAAGCAGTCAGATAACTATTATGATAATAAGTAAATTACTAAAGCTAGGTTTTTTTTAAAAAAAAAAAAAACTAATGATTTGTAGTACACTTATTTAGTTTCAATCGTTGGCTATCTGCTAAGCATATACGACATAAAAATAATGCCGCAACAATTACTCAATGTGAATATTCCCAAAGCTGGGTGGAGGAGGCCTAGTCGTTGATAGCCTTTGCTTCCTGATTTGCAAATACATTCTTCCAAGCTCACAAGTGAAACATGTAGTGGAAGATTCCTTGCATGAAATGAAAACTAAAGATGACAAACTGGTGTGTTTTTCATATGGAAATATTATGTATCATTCTAAAGCTTGCAAGATAAGTTGGAAGTTTCCAAAATAATTCTGATTCTGATGAGAACAAGAAAATTGTATCTAAAACTTACCAAACTCGTAAAATAATTCTAAAATACTAATCAAAACCAAATACTCCTAAGATAACGCTAGATATCTTGTTTTGAACATGCTAGAAAATCCTAATCAATTGCCATTGAAAAGTTGATGATATTGCAATAATACGAAATATATCCTAATATCCTGAGTCTTTTCCTGCATTTATTCTGTATCAGGCATCCAGTATATCATGATTTCCTGATGACTTACACATTGGGTGGTGGGGGCAGGGTAGTGGCGTGATTTATATCCAGAGGTATGCTGTAACAGGGATAGAACTTTGTGTCTCTGGTGGACAGAGGCAGGTCTTAGATTTGAAATTTGAGGTAGTGTGGGTTGTATGAGGCACCAGCACCCCCACACCCATCAGTTACATATTTCCCATCGTGATATGCTGAACAGAGTACTTGTCTTTTGCGACAAAACATAGTTGGGTGTAAACGCAAATATTTTGAGAAAGAAGCTAAGCTTTGGATACTCCTTTCCAAGTACCTTCTGTCTAATTTTCACCTTTTATCTCCCAGTGTGCCCCTGTATTTATGAAGTAGCTCTTGAACTGCCAAACTCGTCTGAAACAGAGATGAGAGTTAGAAGCTTAGCTCGATGAAAACTGTAGTATAAAACATCTTCAACATCCCTCTTTTACCCTGTATGTTCCTGAAAAGGGTTGATATAGACCACTGGGCCCCTTGTATTGATAATATCATGAACACAGCATCCCCCTCCCCCCTTTCAAGAGGTATGGCTGCTGTATCTCCCCTTCCCCCCAACCACCTCGCTTAGCCAGGACTACCGGCTATGAATTTTCATTTTGATTTGGGTTTTGGTTTTTGTTTTTGTTTTGTGATCGTTTCATTAGTTTCACACTTTAAAATGGCAGTTGAAATTACTGAATGGAGTTTTTATCCTACATTGGCAGGCAGTGCTATTCATGTTATAAAGAGCTGAAGAGAAGGGGATCCACACTGTATGTTCGTAGTTTAGTTTATGCAGATTGATGGATCGTCTAATCCCAAAGCCTGGTTGAGCTGTGATTGTTATGCACCTTTGGCTAGGGGAGTTTTTGAGGCTTACTCCCACCAGCCATAGGCTATTGCAATTGTATATCCTAATTCACCCTTCCCCCATTTTTTGACATGACTCTCCTGGTGTCATATATTCATAAACCACAGGTAACCCCTCATTGTTTTAGAAAATTGAACGAGGTTCTTATTCATAATCTATCATGATTGAGCATAATTTGGGAAGTCGTACACATTGAGTTTTGGCCAAGGGTTTCTGTGTGCTAATAACATCAACTTCTTTGACCCCTTCGGTTCCTGGATAGAGAGAATCAGGGATCGTGGATGAAGTGGGCGCCGAGATTGTTCAGGGAAAACTTGGCCGACCCGCCAAAGTTGACATGCACTTGATTACCTGACTCAAAATTAGACATAACTAAAAGAGGGGATAAGATAATTTGAACATAAGCCTAACTAGGTGTGTAACTAAGCCGAACTGAGCTTGAATTGGGGTTAGGTAGAAGCTCAACTTGGGCTCCGCTCCAAGCACATTGGGCGGTAAAGTTTATAGGGTTCAGATTTACATTGCTTGGTTTTACGTTCCTTTTTATTTTTTCTTTAAAGTTTTTAGCTTCAAGGCTACAGCTTGAGCTAAATTTTAATCTTTTACTTTTGATTGAAGAAATAAGGGTTGGAATAAAATTTTATTTGACCTTAATAATAATTTCATGGTCTACATAAAAGCAATGTTAAGAGAACCGATTCGATGATTAATCCGTTTGAAAGAGTGGGTTATTTGGTCAACTGGTTTGACCAGTTAAACCGGAGTCAGACCAGTTGACCTAGTTTATCGTTGAATTGGATTAAATCTGCATGATCCAGTGGGTCAACCACCAACTAATTGATTATTTTAAAAAAACAAAAAAGTGAAAAAATTATTTTTTTAGTTCAATTATTGCAAGTTCAGTTATTTTTGTTAAATTCAGTTAAGTTTGCACCAAAAAATGAAAAAGGGCAACTGAGAATAGTGTATGAAACCTTAGAATATTTCACAACTCACATGGCCCAAAATGCATGTCATGGCCCAGGCCAACAAAAGAAGTATTGAAACAAACAAAACCCTAATTATCCCATCACATTATTGCTTATTCTTATTTCCTCTCCTGAAGTTGAAGTAGACCCGCAAAAGCCATGCTACTAGAAAGAAACAATCCTTCAGTACAATCACTCTCCTCTCTCTTTGTGTGTGTGTGTGTGTGGCCATTGCATTTTGATCCGAGAGGGCGCTGCCATTTATTGGCTCGAACCACTGCATTTTCAGTTTTCAATCCTTCCTTTCATGTTGACAAGTCTACGTGAGGGCTAATCAGCTTTCTCTGTGTCTCTCTTTCTTTTGCCTCTTCAAAAAAAAAATAAAAATAAAAGCTGAGTCAATCAGTTAATGGTCCAGTTTTTTCCCCCAAAACCGTCCAGTTTATCCCTCAAAACCGTCCGGTTTATCCGATTGTTGATCATGTTTGACCAAGTCGTTGGTCCAGCGGTTTAGCAAGTAGCTTAGGACCGGATGAGTGTCCGGTTTCCGATTGAGCCGGTTGAACTGGCTGGTCCGGTCGTCTTGACATTGCACACAAGCACATAATAAAAAAATAAACTGATTGAACTCAATTAAGCCAAAGTAAATGAGGTGAGCTAAGTTTTGCTAGGCTCGGACTCAGCTTGGTTTGTTTTCGGGTCAACTCAACTCAATGAGCTTTGTTTGATGCGAACTCAAGCCGAACGTTGACTAAACCAAATATGAGGAGTTGACGAGCTGCCTCGATTTCGTTATAGCCTTAGCCTAACTTATTGGTTAATGCGTAAATTTGGAGTTTCACTAGATGATACGGACTATATTTTCAACTTATTATTGGAAAAACAAACTAATTCGGTATTGGGGAAGTTTGCTAACAACAACTGTTTGGAAAAAAATAACTGTTTGGGAGGACTTTGCTATTTGGCTCAAAAAAGCTCTTTTTGAAAAAGCTATCTCTATTAGTTTTTGCTCTTTTGAGAAGTTTTTATGAAAATGATATAATTGTTCAAAAGTTTGAAAAATTACACCCATGCCATTTAAAAGTAATTTATAGACAAGGGCATAAATGAAATATGAAATTTTATGAACAACTTGCTTAGAAACAGCTAGTTTTACCAAATACTTTTTCTAAAAATAATTAATTCAAACAGTTAATACAAACAACCAACAACCAATACGAATAGCTAACAGCTATTTGCTAAAGAGGGTCATTGTATTTTGGCATAATTTAATAGTGTACCCAAGGAGGGGTAGCAAGGGGAGATTGTGTTCAGCTATCCCAATAGCCCTAATAATCAAGAAATCAAGGCAGCAGCTCAGCTCATGAAAGAATTATAAATAGGCGCATATTCTGGTTCTGCTCAGGAAAAGGATGAACTTCTCTACCTTATAACTTGACAACCAGGATGGAAGAGAGTTGATGCTTAATCCAAATCAAAGCTAAAGGAGTTAGGAGTACAACAAATCAAGTTTGAAGTCATTTGGAGTTCATTTCGTAGGTCAAATTGAGCTCCAAAGTCAATTGTTTTAGTTTCTGTTCCAGTAGCGCATGGGTAGAGAAGGAGCAAGTGGTTGAGCACCTTAAGTAGCTGATTTGTGGGACTTTGGCACCAAAATGAGTCACAATATTTATCAATACCCCCCCCCCAAAAAAAAGATGGTGCCTTTTGTCCAAGGGAATTGACTTTTATCGAGCCAAGAAATGCAAGAAATTCCCTTTTAACCGGTCATGGGTTGTTTGTTTTCTGGCTATTGTCCAGCCGGTTCAGCACTTATTTTTGCCAATCTATGGTACAAGCAACTTGTCAACAGTCCTAAATAAGTAATTAGAGATTACTAATAAAATTAATAGATTTTGCAACTATTTTTATTGAGACTTACAAGCTAATGTGTTGTCAAGCTTTAAGCCTCTTGATTGTACTTAGCTTAGAAAGTTGCATTTTCTATTTCCCTAGTTGAAGGAGACGTTGGGTAGCTAGGGAAGGGGTTCTTATTACCCTCTCCCACTCTTGTAATGATCATATTATGTCTTAATTACTTGTAGAGTGCAAACTCCCTCAAAGTCCCTCTCTTTAGCTCTCTATAGTGATATTCAAGAGACCTTTCCTGATCTTTTGAGTGATGTTTCTTATCTCACTTGATCAAAGGGTTGAGCTCTAAGTTTCTTGGTGGAGATGTCTCATCCAAGACTACTTAGTTTATGATTGTTATTGTTCTTGTGATCACAAAACCTGAGCCATACCCACTAACTACTTAAGATCTCTTCTTCCCTCAACTTTTGAGACTTAGAAGTGCATGAAGTGGCATCAAAGGTAAGGATACTCCCTTGGCCGTAGCTTACGCTAAATCCTAAACACAACTCCTGTCCAAACACAACAACCCCACAAAGAACCCGGTTAGCTTACACCCATCATGGCTAGTAGCATGGCTTTGGAAGAGAAGTTTGAGTAACTCTTGAAGCTAAACACCGAGAAAGATGCCCAACTTGAGTACCACAAAAAAAAAGTTTATACTTTCATACTTATTTAACCATGATTGACTAAGTGTAGCAGGAAAACAATTAAAAATGAGCGCCTAGTACTATCTCCATACATAATAATTGAGGAAAAATGTAACCACCTTTATAGGAGTGGTGGAAAGTAACTAAGGTATGTCCATACATGTTAAGCGTGGGGACTTGCATCTTGTGAGTATGGCACACCTGACTAGGATATTAAGGCCCTGTTCTTTTCAATGGTAAATGAAGGGTGTGGGATGGGTGAGTGTGGGAAAGGGGGAAAGGAGTGAGTGAGAGTTGGTAAGAGTGGTATTTTTTTTTTAAGTGTGGGAAAGGGAGGAAGGAGTGGGTGAGAGTGGACAGGAATTGAAAGGAGTTGAATGAAGTTGGGGAGTTGGTTTAAGTTATATATTTTTGTATTTTAATGTAGTTTTTTTTTATTTATGGTAGTAAGTAAAGATCTTAAAATTAAATTTGAATAGAAAAAAATTTCTTTATGTGTTTGTTTGATGGTTATTGTTGCCCCCCAAAAAATTTAAATTTTCACAAATAAGTTGAATCAGTTGCGGATGTTAATTTTTGTTGTATATTTCCGGGATTTGTTAATTTTCATCGAAATTTAAAGTTCAATATCGTACTGTACGTTGCGCAAATATGGTTTACTTTGGTTGGATTATGATTAATTGATTGTTGAACTGAAAATTACATAGACAATTTTCATTTTTTGCGTACAAATTAATTATTCATATTTTGTGATATTTTTGTACTGTCTGACTGAAATTGGACATTACTATTCCTCAATTCTTAATTACGTTAACGATACCAATGAAATTAGCTTGAAATTCGAAATCAGATATCACCAAAAATATTATCCGAACACAATCTTATTATATCCAACTATAATTCACAAATCCAATAAGAACATGACATGTGTCATGTATCTGTCTAATGAATATTCTGTTTGATATGAAATCAGTAAAATTATTGCTTCACTTTCTATCGCCAACAACAAATGTTCATCTCACAACGTAAACTATTACTATTACTTTTACAACCGTTAACATTTATAACATCCGTTAGTTCTATCGTGAACACCAAATAAAAACATCTGCATTTTGTGTCACAATTTATGATGGCCGGAAAATAATGTGTTATATATACCACAACAACAATCCACATGTTGGTAACGTACAATAAATTTCAGAGTCAACGAAAAACCATTTCTATCTATTTGTTCCATATAAAAATTTAAATTGAAAATATCTACCACTCACGAATAACTAACATTTGCTTATCAACGCAAAAATTTAAAAAATACAAAAATTATGATTTCTTTAATACGTACAACATAAATAATTTCATGTACAATTTATGGTACAACTTACAAATATTTCAATTATATCTGAAAAATAAATAAAACTCTTCATAATTAGTATCAGACTACTCGGACGTACAATTATATCAATTATAAGAGTTTTCAAACTATGCCAAATAGTAATTATAAGTAAAAGTGGGTGAGAGTAGATGGGAGTAGGTGAGAGTGGGAAGGAGTGGTATTTTTGTTAAGTGTGGGAAAGAGTAAGAAGAGGGGAGAATGAGTGGGTGGGTGTGAGAAGCATTAGGTTGGATTCACTAAATTACGAAAAGAATAAGGCCTAAGTGTGGTAGCCATATGTTTTCATTTTTCAAAATTTATTTTAGGTTTCACCACTAAATTAGTGAAGACCATTGAATTAAAAAATACTATAAAAAAAAGTCATTTCTTGCAACAAGCTTTTGCAACAACTCAGTTGAAGTTGTTGCAATAAATAATTATGGCAACGACCTAATTGAGTTGTTGCAAATTGTTATTGCCGTACCAACCACTTTGGCTTCCCTCCACATCGTAATTTTGAGGGGCAAAAATGCAAACATAGTATTACAGCAGAAAAAGTCGTTCTTCTATTTTGAAGGTAATTTTCTCAATGACACCAGTCGTTGCAAAAAGTTTGACGTATATATCAACGACACTTGTTGATACAGATATTTAGGCACATGTATTGTCAGAACTTGTCATTGTCAAGAATAAAAACTATTAAAATTATAAAATTTTAAAGAATTTACAACTTCTAAAGTTAAAATTAAATATTGAGCTAATGTCCTAAGAGTTTAAAACAACTTACCTTTGATACCTCACTAGATATATGTATCTTATTTTGAAATATAATTCATGAACTTGGATGTCATTTTTTCTCAAAATATTTTTGCCCAAAATGTGATTTTTTGTGTACGTATGACTGATAATAATAATAACAACAATAATAACAATAATAATAACAATAATAACAACAACAACAACAACAATAATAATAAGTACTTATATGACCCTATATCTGATTTTTTTTGTTAACAGTAGTTAGGCTAATTAGGGTTGAAAAAACAAAAAGAATTATAATTGAAATTAAAATATCATGGAAAAAAGGGGCAACACCCTTGACGTCCAGGATGGTTTCCTCTTTCACGCATGAGCAGAGATAGAGACAGGGGGAGGAAGATGAAACGTGTATGTATTTGACTATAAATTCAACTCAACTAGTAATAATTGTGAGTTTGTGCTTGTATTTGACTAGGAATCAGATAAAACTTGTATGTAACACGGTTGAATCTCTAAAAAAGTGTTGCTTAATTGTTGAGTTCGTGAGTATACAACCACAAGAGGGGGGTGAATTGTGGTGTCTGATTTTCGCGTTGTAAATAACAAACACCCTAGTAGAGGTTGTTCTCAAATGACAAACACCCTGATAGCTTTTTTGCACGGGGTGTTCTCAATTATTGCAGATGCGAAAATCACCAAGATAAATGCGGAAAATAAAGCACACACAATTTTTACGTGGAAAACACCTCTAGCCCAACTGAGGTGTGAAAAACCACGGCCTACCTCGTGTAGAATTTAACCACTTTCACTAACGGGCTTCACACGTTACAAATGTAACACACCTTGTTACAACTTGCAACCACGTAACCTTCTTCCTAAAGACAGGTTACACCACGTCCAACCTTTGCAAGATTAGACACGTCCAAGTCCACACGACTAGGACACACTCACTCACTTTTCTGATTCAAGATCAGGATTACAAACACCTTACAGGGGGTGCTTCTTACTAAGCAGATGTAAGGTACAATGAAGATCCTATTATACCAATGGTTTGAAAACTCAAAATCAAACACAGCTTGTCACAGTTTGCTTTTCAGAATGAAGCTCAAGAATCTTTGAGTGTAGACCGTATTTTCTGATTTTTCCTGAATTTTTCAAAAAGCTGTGTTTAAGCAAATTCAACCTGAGTTTTCTATATGCTCTTTTCTCGTGTGTTGTGTGTCTACTGGGAGAGAAAAAGCTGAGGTTTTTAAACACAAAAACCAACGGTCATAAGTCACAGAATCAGCTAAGTATAGAAAACGATTTTTCAATCAGGAAATGTTCTCCTACAGCTAGTGATAAAATTTTGCCAAAATATAAGGGATTTGATATCTTAAAAGATAACCCTTATCTTCCCATAGTCGTGAAGAGGTTTAAAGAGATTTTCGGCTTTTACCAAATCCGAAAATATAGTCATAGGAATCTTTTGATTTGGCAAATCTCCCAAACCTATTTTCGCAAATCTACATAATATTTTCAAGAACTATCCTCTCCAGAAAAATAGCAATTTTGAAATTCAAAGAAAGTATTATGGAGATCTTGGCCAACCAAAATGAATTTTCAAAAATAATCGGGTATGGCCACTGTAGTTCAGAAACACCCTAGGCACCCTGTTTGCAGGGTTGTTCGCAACTGGTGTTCTGAAGCACTTAGCGCAAATACCGATTCAAGAGGTTTTTAAAATGATGTTTTCAATATTGGCATATTAACAAGAGTCTAAATAAATAAAACCTATATACCCAAGACTTCTTTTTTTGAACCAGTCATCTTGTCCAAGATTTGTAGAGCTGCTGTGAACACCAAGGCCACCTTATTTGCTAGGGTTGTTCTTTGCATTGTTAGAGTTCAGGAACACGCTTTACAATCAACTGTCGAGATGGTGTTCTTGACTTAATATGGAATCACCAAGTAAAACCTGTCTAGAAGACTTGTTCTCACATGTGGCAAACCAGTTAATACAATAAAGATCACAAACACCAGTTAGGCCTGTTTGGAGATCGTGTTTGGAGCAACATTACTAGGACAAATTTTTACACTTGGATTTGTTATCATCAAAACTAAATATAATAACTCAACAAATTCCCCCTTTTTGATGATGACAAACCAAGTGACCATATTGACCGAAAAAAAATAAAAAATAAAAAAATTGAATGCTGATAGGGATCCACGTAAGTCAAGGTCCACTTAAGTCAATGCTAGGTTCATTCGTCAATAGGAGAGTTACACTCTTCTTCCCCCTTTTGGCATCATTGAAAAGCATAAACAACATTATGAATGCAAGAAAAGAAGTATGTAGCAGCAAGAAGCATTAATAATGAGATATTGCATTAAAAAATACAATGCCAAAAACGAAATTAAGAAAGGAGGAGACTAGAGAGCAGCCTATACAATCAGGGAGTAGGGGGTGGTTTCGTTTGCAGAGGAGGAATGCTGGGGGCAAGAGTGGAGAGAAGTGCAAGGAGATCTTCATGGCGTTTGGTCGAGAGAGCTCTTTCCTCAGCAAGAGCAGCCTTGACAGCTGAGAGCTCATCCTTGAGGCGAGCATTGTCCTCAAGAACAGCCTCAACCTTGACGGAAGGTTACCCAGAAACAGGTGGTCGAGGTGGTCGACGTCCCTGTTTGGAAACTGACCCTTCGCCAACCTCATAGCCACACCCTAGGATAGTGTCAATCCCAATGTCATCAATGATTTGGGCCGCCACTCTTCGTGTGAGCACTATCCCAAAGTGCTCAAGCACCCTTGTCAACAGAACCCCATAGCCAAGATCATGTGCCCGGGTGGTGTTCGCAATTCGCTCTATGTGGCGAATCATGATTGCAGGGAGGTTTACTGGTTCCTCCCGATCCAGTAGGTCCACCAGACATTGATCGAAGGCATCTGCTGAGTTTCACCCTTGACCTCGCGGTATTATGTTCTTGATAGTGAACATAAACAGTCGTTGGTGCAGGGAGGTCATTTCACCCTTCTTAACCGAAAGGGGTGTTCTCAAGCCCTGTTTTTGACTAAGGCGTTGGGACACCTCTAAGAGCCTGGCTGTTTCCAGGGCAGTTTGTTTCCCTCACATACACAGCAAATCCACGAGAGGGGATGCCCAGAATATCACTTAGGGTGGCTTCATTAAAGGAGAAATGACACTCATTGACAGCACTTGTCACTACCCCATTTGTGACAGAGCAGTTGTCATAGAATTCAGCCAACTCGGGCACAGAACACCCTTGCTGGGTGTTTGCAAACAACTCAAGCCAGCCTTGGGCTCGAAGCTTGGTCAAGAACACCCCCAGACCCTGTTCCTCGAAAAAGCTTATATTCACTACCTTCCCCCTGACGACATTGCGCTTCAGCAACTGCGCATGTTTGTCAGACATGGGAGAGGGAGTGAACTGCTTTGGGCGTTTAAGGACAGGAACAGAGGTGGTAGTTTCTGGGAGGGGGGCTGTTCTGGGCTTTCGCTTGAGGGGTGTTTTGGCAGGAGAGGGCTTCACAGCAGGTTTATTGGTTGGTTTTGGAGGAGATTGTTCTTCAGAGGACTCGGAAACCACCGGTGTCCCCTGTTTGAAGGTGGTGTTCTCAGAGTCAGAACTCGAGAACCCTTTAGAAGAAGAAGAAATCTCCTCGATGATATGAGCAGAGGGTTTGGAGGGACGATGAGAGGATTGAAACGCTAGCCTTGCAGATTTTCGAGAGGGCTTAGAGGATTGAGGAGTTTGAGAGGGTTGAGACCTTGGTTATGGCCTTGTTCTTGGCGTTCTGCTACGCCTAGCCACGATTTTCACCCTCTTTCTTTTCTCTCCAGTTTGAAAGACTGGAGGGGAGATTTCAGCCTCAGGGAGAGAATTCTTCTCTAGACTCTCCTCTGACGACTCATTCGACTTCCCTTGGAAGTCGACATGCAGATCCTCCACAACCACACCTTCGACAGAGGCAGCCCCTGTTTCTGTCGCGGTGTCAGAGAACACCCCAGAAGAACAGGGCTCAAAATTAAACCCTTCAGGGGTTTCCAAGAATTGTTCTTGAGACCCCGACTTTGTTCCCTCTGATTCAACTGAAATGGGACAAGAAATTGCCCCTACGAGGAACACCAATTCCCTTCGACATTCAAAGGGAATATCATCCATCCCCATTCCCACTGATTTTAGGGATAAGCTTTTCAGGAATTTAAAAGGCTTGTACGAGATTGGGCGAGAAGGAGCAGGGATTGAGGAAGCAAGAACGAGGGCTTTTGAGTGAGAGGTGTTGTTGGAAGCCATTGTTTGCTAGAGGAGAGAGATTAGGGTTTAGAGGGTTTTGCTAGGGTTTGAAAGCAAGAACAGAGGAGAGAGAGAGAGAGAGAGAGAGAGAGAGAGAGAGAGAGCAAGACGAGGAAAACAGACACACGCAAAGGGGGTTTTTTAACTCCCTACCCGTTATGAAGGGCCACCTAGGAAACACCTAGAATTTAAGCAGGCAGCATACATTAATGACAATCAAGGCATACCTGTTCGAGCCATCTATTCTTGAACATGCTTCTCTCATTCCAAGGTCTGTCATGAATACTCTTTCTCCATCTCCCAAGGCAGCAATCTTCATAAATAATCATAATAGCACACAAGACTACACATATTTGTTAAGCATAGACCACTGTTTTGATAGCAATAATTGCAAACAAGTGGATAGACCATGTATTATAGGGTGTTTTGTCAGCTTGATCTAACTCTGAGAACAGGTGTTCTCAGGGTGTTTTCACCAACCCCAATTCCAGTCTGTTTCTCTCAAATTGGTCTCTAGCTAGTGCCTTAGTGAATATATCAGCAATTTGATTTTTCCGTTGAGCAAAAATTCATAGAGATTAAACCCTTTTCAACATTATCTCTCAAGAAATGATGTCGCATGTCAATATGCTTTGTTCTTTTATGTTGACATGGATTTTTGGCAATGTTAATTGCACTTGTGTTATCACAAAAAATAGAAATGCATCCAATGTCAACACAAAAGTCCTTAAGCTGTTGCCTTATCCACAACAGTTGAGCACAACAGGAAGCTGCTGCAACATATTCAGCTTCTGCTGTGGACATGGCAACAGAATGTTGCTTCTTGGTAGCCAAAGATACCAAACAAGGTCCAAGAAAGTGAGCCATACCTGAGGTACTCTTTCTATCAACTAGGAATCCAGCATAGTCAGCGTCAGCATATTCAACAAGATCAAAATTGCAACCTTTAGGATACCATAAAGCTAAATTGGGTGTATGTTTCAAATACCTTAGTATCCGTATAACAGCCTTAAGATGAGTTTCCTTAGGGTTAGCCTGAAAACGGGCACATAAACCAACACTAAAAACAATATCAGGTCTACTAGCGGTTTGGTATAAGAGTGACCCAATCATACCCCTATAGAGTTTCTCCTCAACTGAGGGACTCCCATCATCCATAACCAACTTGGTTGAAGGAGAAATAGGAGTGTCTATGGGTTTGGCTGACTCCATCCCAAAACGCGTAAGTAACTCCTTGATATACTTTTACTGATGGATCATGGTGCCGTTTGGAGTTTGCTTGATTTGTAAGCCTAAGAAAAAATTAAGCTCACCCATCATGCTCATCTCAAACTTACTCCTCATCATATTTGAAAATTCATTGCATAAATCATGATGAGTTGCACCCAATATAATATCATCAACATATATTTGGACAATCAAAAAATGTTCCCCCTTAGATTTTAGAAACAAGGTATTGTCTGCCTTGCCTCTTCTAAAATCATTTTCAAGTAAAAAACTTGATAACCATTCATACCAAGCTCTTGGAGCTTGTTTTAAACCATAAAGTGCCTTGTCAAGTTTAAAAACATGATTTGGAAATCACCATTTTCAAAACCAGGGGGTTGTTTGACATACACCTCTTCTTTAAGGTATCCGTTTAGGAATGCACTTTTAACATCCATTTGATATAGCTTGATTTCTATATGAGCTGCAAAGGCTATTAAGATTCGAATAGCCTCAATTCTAGCAACTGGTACAAAGGTTTCTTCATAATCGATCCCTTCTTCTTGATTGTATCCTTGTACAACCAGCCGTGCCTTGTACCTGGTGACTGTTCCTGACTCATCCAGTTTGTTTCGGAACACCCACTTGGTTCCAATGATTGTTCTCTCTGCAGGTTTAGGTACAAGGTGCCATACTTTGTTTCTCTCAAATTGATGAAGCTCTTCTTACATAGCCGTGATCCAATCTGAATCTGCAAGAGCTTCATTCACACTTTTTGGCTCAATGTTAGAAAGGAAAGCATAGAAAGCACAAAAATTCTTTAGTTTAGATCTAGTTTGCACTCCAGTATTAATATCTGACAAGATTTGATCAAAAGGGTGCGAACTATGGTGCTTCCATGGTCGTGGAGTAAGAGGATCCACAGACCCATGCTCTACTCTAGTCGTAACATAATGCTTACAATCATCTCCCGAGCCTGTTTCTGCACATGTTTGTAAGTCTATTCCTGAAGAACACGGTTCCGAACAGGGTTCAGCGGTGTTTTCCCTTGTTTGGTGTTCACCTTGCATGCCGTTCTGAGGAACACCTTCAGGAGTTGTTTTCTCCATGGTGTTCTTACCTCGTTTATCTTGGAGCAACACTTCTTTTCGAACAAAACCTAATTCAAATTCATCTTCTTGTGCATCATTCTCACTCAACACGTTAGATTCATTAAAAAGCACATGCACACTTTCCTCAACACACAAGGTTCTTTTGTTAAAGACTTCGTATGCCTTGCTGTGAGAAGAATAGCCAAGGAATATTGCCTCATCACTCCTAGGATCAAACTTTCCTAAGGCATCCTTCCCATTATTATGCACAAAACACCTACAACCAAATGTCCTTAGGTGCGTAATATTAGGTTTTCTGCCTTTGAAAAGTTCATAAGGAGTTTTATTCAACATGGGTCTGGTCACGCATCTATTTATAATGTAACATGAGGTGTTCAATGCTTCTGCCTAAAAATACCTAGGAAGACCACTAGCAATAAGCATTGTTCTGGTCATGTCTTCCAGGGTGCGATTTTTGCGCTCAACCACCCCATTTTGTTGGGGTGTTCTTGGAGCTGAGAAGTTATGATCAACACCATGTTCATTACAATAGTTGATAAAACCTGCATTTTCAAACTCAGTTCCATGATCAGATCTCAAGCTAATTAAGGAGTGTCCTACTCTCTTTTCAACCTTTTTGAGAATGGCAATAAAATTCTCAAAGGTTTCATCTTTGGATGCCAAAAACAAGGTCCAAGTAAATCGAGAGTAATCATCCACTACAACAAGTACATACTTTTTCCCACCTCTACTGGTTACCCTCATGGGACCACACAAATCAATGTGTAATAAGTCTAGAGGTCGAGTAGTGCTTACACATTTTTTCGATTTAAAAGAAGATCTGACTTATTTGCCTTTTGCACAAGCTTCACATACCTTGTCATCATTAAACTTGATGGAAGGTAGTCCAACAACCAAATCTTTGGAAACAAGTTTGTTAAACAAAGATAGGCTTGCATGACCTAGTCTCTTGTGCCATAGCATTATATCATCATTTAATGCATTTAAACAAGTCAGATTATTTTGGGGAAGAGTGAAAATACAGACTTTATAAACATTTTGACATCGCTTCCCCCTCAACACAACATCTCCTGTGTTGTCATTCACAACCAAGCAACGTGTTCGTGAGAACACCACTAGGTTGTTCTTGTCACACAGTTGGGACACATTTAGCAAATTGTGCTTTAAACCATCAACCAAGTGCACATTGTCAATTGAATGGGAGAGAGTTTTACCAATATTACCTATACCGACAATTGTCCCAGACTTGCCGTTTCCAAATGCTACACTCCCACCATTCAAAGCTGTAAGTGAGAGAAATTTTGATCTTTCTCCAGTCATGTGCCGCGAACACCCACTATCAACATACCACAGCTGCCTGTTTTCAAGGTTGTTTTCTGATCTGTTTGACAGGGTATTTCTTACCCTGTTTGCTGGGTTGTTTGTGGGATTGTTCTCTCTCACTTCAGCCTGCAAAACAAATCACGGGTTAGTTTTGGGAACCCAGATCCACTTGGGTCCCATTCCTTTAGACATGTAAAGGTCATCTTTTCTAATCCAGATTTGTTTCACATACCTTTCATTCTTTTCATTGGCATGTTTTCTTAAAGAACAAGAATATCGATAGTGACCAGTTTTACCACAATGAAAGCAAACAATGTTTTCAGGTAATCCCACATACTTTCTATGAATTGGATAAACTGTTCGTTTAGGCTTACACCCAAGTCCCTTTTTGTTTCGACTGTGGTGAGTGTTTAACCAAGCAAGGGCCTTTGAAGATTTGTTCCAGCGTTTGTTTGTGCTAAGCTCGGTTTCCAGTTTTTCTTTATTAGCATGCAAACCCTTGTTCTCTTTGAGCAGGGAGTCAACCATTCCTTCCACCTCAAAGAGTTTTTCCTCTATTCGAGAGTAATCTCCTTCTTTTATAAAGAGGTTTTCTTTGAGTATATTAACATTTTCATGTAAACCAAGTTTTTCATTTTTAAGAATTTCATTTTCAAGCTCTAGGTCACGAACTTCTCTTTTTAGATCAGCACATGTGTCTATCAAATTATATAGAAGTTCTTCTAAAGTAGCTTTGTTAAGACCATGTACCTTGCTCTTGAGATATGAGAGGCTGATTGTTGATTCATCATCTGAATCTGAATCACTTTGTGCCATAAGTGCTACGACCCCTTCTTCAGCTTCAGATTCTCCTTCATCCTCAGAGGACTCTCCCCAAGCAGCCAGCATAGCTTTCGAGAATCGCTTGCCCAGATTGTTTACAGGGTGTTTTCGAACCTGTTTTCGAGGGTGTTCGGGCGTCTGATCTTCTCGCAGCAGAGGGCAATTTTTGACTAAGTGATCTGGTTTGCCGCACTTGAAACACCCTGTGAGCTGTTCTTTGGAGGTGTTTCTGGACTTGCTGAAGTCTTTTCTTTTGTTGTTTTCCTTGACCTTTTTGAAGAATTTCTTAAATTTTCTGGACATTAGAGCCATTTCTTCATCTTCAAGGTCAGAGTCAGTGTCCTCATGTGCTTTCAAGGCAAGCCCACGATCCTTCTTTTGCTCCTCTCTTTGCTGTGAGTTCTTTCGGAGTTCATAGGTCTGGAGATTACCAATCAACTTGTCGAGGGTGATCTTGTTCATGTCTTTAGCCTCTTGGATGGCTGTTACTTTGGCCTCCCACGTGCGAGGTAAAATTCTGAGGATTTTTCTCACCAACTCTTCAGTGGTGAAAGATCTTCCCAGGGATTTTAACTCGTTCGTGATGTGGATGAACCGTGTATACATGTCCATCACAGTTTCATGATCACTCATATCAAACAACTCATATTGTCGCATAAGTAGCTCAATTCTAAATTGTTTAACTTGACTCGTACCTTCATGAGCAACTTGCAGAGCATTCCAGATAGCTTGGGCTGATTCACACTCAGAGATGCGAGTGTATTCATCGGGTCATAGGCCAAAATATAGAAGCTTTTTGGCCTTGGCATTTTTCTCCATTTTCTTGTAGTCCTCGGCATCAAACTCTATGGATTCCTTGGGAACCTTCTTACCATCTTCAAGCACCTTGGTGGGAACAAGGGCCCGTTCTTGATGAGCATCCATAACTCATAATCTTCTACCTGAATATAGTTCTCCATCCTATTCTTCCACCAACTATAATGTTGGCCGTTGAAATAGGGTGGACGAGTAATGGATTGCCCTTCAAGAATTCCTTGTGGGGTACCCATCTTCAGAATCTCTCAAGGTGTTAACCTTTTGTAAGAGAACCTGCTCTGATACCACTTGTTGAGTTCGTGAGTATACAACCACAAGAGGGAGGGTGAATTGTGGTGTCTGATTTTCGCGTTGTAAATAACAAACCCCCTAGTAGAGGTTGTTCTCAAATGACAAACACCCTGATAGCTTGTTTGCACGGGGTGTTCTCAATTATTGCAGATGCAAAAATCACCAAGATAAATGCGGAAAATAAAGCACACACAATTTTTCCGTGGAAAACACCTCTAGCCCAACTGAGGTGTGAAAAACCACGACCTACCTCGTGTAAGATTTAACCACTTTCACTAACGGGCTTCACACGTTACAAATGTAACACACCTTGTTACAACTTGCAACCACGTACCCTTCTTCCCAAAGACAGGTTACACCACGTCCAACCTTCGCAAGATTAGACACGTCCAAGTCCACACGACTAGGACACACTCACTCACTTTTCTGATTCAATATCAGGGTTACAAACACCTTACAGGGGGTGCTTCTTACTAAGCAGATGTAAGGTACAATGAAGATCCTATTATGCCAATGGTTTGAAAACTCAAAATCAAACACAGCTTGTCACGGTTTGCTTTCCAGAATGAAGCTCAAGAATCTTTGAGTGTAGACCGTGTTTTCTGATTTTTCCTGAATTTTTCAAAAAGCTGTGTTTAAGCAAATTTAACCTGAGTTTTCTATCTGCTCTTTTCTCGTGTATTGTGTGTCTACTGGAAGAGAAAAAGCTGAGGTTTTTAAACACAAAAACCAACGGTCATAAGCCACAGAATCAACTAAGTATAGAAAACGATTTTCAATCAGGAAATGTTCTCCTACGGCTAGTGATAAAATTTTGCCAAAATATAAGGGATTTGATATCTTAAAAGATAACCCTTATCTTTCCATAACCGTGAGGTGGATTCAAAAAAGCAACCAGAAATTTTCAGCTTTTGAAACTTTACCATATCCAAAAATATGGTCAAAGGAAATCTTTAAGTTTTGGCAAATCTCCCAAAACTTATTTTCGAAAATCTCCCATAATATTTTCAGGAAATATCCTTTCCAGAGAAATAGCAGTTTTGAAATTCAAGGAAAGTAATCTGGAGATCTTAGCCAACTAAAATAAATTTTCAAAGATAACCGGGTATGGCCACTGCAGTTCAGAAACACCCTAGGCACCCTGTTTGCAGGCTGTGTGCATGACTGGAAGGTACGCTTCTAAAGGAGAGGCCAAGAAGAAAGGCAATGTGATCAATAACTGTGGATGGTGGTTTAAACCCTGGTTCTATCAGCATGCTCAGAAAGCTCTTAAAAAGGGGGAGTTTGTGGAGTACATTCCCACTAGGGAGTATTACCACAGGCATACAAGGTCTTTGTACTGGGAGGGTAAGCTTATCCTTCCATTTGGTGACCAATGGTGGTTCAGATTTCTTCTTGGGTGGATGATGCCACCAAAGGTCTCTCTTCTTAAGGCTACACAAGGTGAAGCCATCAGAAACTACTACCATGAGAATCATGTCATTCAGGACATGCTTGTACCTCTCTATAGGGTTGGAGATGCTCTTGAGTGGGTCCACCGTGAAATGGAGGTAATTTCACTTCTCCCCATTTTCAGTAGAGTAACTTGATCTTCTACAACTTTGTCAATGCCTCAATTGGGATCTGTGAATAACAGAGTCCCGCACTTAAACCCCCTTTTTGGGGGTTTTTTTTTGGGGGGGGTGGGTGTGTGGGGTTTGATTTTTACCATTTTTTATTCTCAGGTGCCAATATGCCATGAAGCTTGTCCGGCACCTTTAAATTGACTTCTTGACCCCTTTATCTTGTTCTTGCCTTTTAAGCATCATTCGATTTTGTCTCAAGCTGCTCATCATGCTGGCATAATAAGCTGGAGAACACCACCTGCTGGGGCAGTTGACCTAACTAACTTATTAGAATACCTTCCTTGTTAGGCATGAATAAGCTTGTTAACACGGAAACCTACTGTGTTTTTTAGGTGTATCCCCTCTGGGTTTGCCCACACAGGCTCTTCAGACTGCCCCTCAAAACCATGATTTACCCTGAACCTGGTTTTGAGCAGCACAAAGACAGGGCAACATCCACTACGCTCAGATGTACACTGATGTTGGAGTCTATTATGCACCTGGGCCCATTCTACATGGGGAGGTATTTGACTGTGCTGAGGCAGTCCGTAAATTGGAGAAGTGATTGATTGAAAACCATGGATTCCAGCCACAATATGCCATGTCTGAGTTGAATGAGAAGGACTTCTGGAGGATGTTTGATGGATCACTGTATGATAAGGCAAGGAGGAAATACAAGGCAGTTGGAACCTTCATGAGTGTATACTACAAGTGCAAGAAGGGGCGGAAGACTGAGAAGGAGGTGGCAGAGGCCGAGAAGGAGGTGGCAGAAGCCAAGATAGAGGTGGCTGTGCTCGAGACTCCTGAGGTTAAGGGTACCTAGTGCATTCTTCTGAGTTGGATATTAGTTGAAGGACGTCTGAGAACTCTTGGAAGTAGAATTTTAAGAGCTCAGCCTACCTATTACGAGAAACATTTGCCTTTTGCTTTTCTTCCCTCTTTGTATGTTGTTGTGGTTGCAGATTTTTCTGCGTGTTTTTAGCGTGCTAAGGGGTTAGACATTTGGTTTGATTTAGTTCTCATCTTTTCTTCTGTCTCCAACCCCCTCTCCCAAATATTAATGTAGTCAGCTCTGTGGGCTGCTGTTGTATCTGCTTTATGTGCTTACCAGCAGTGAGACAACCATCCGCGATGGGAAGGGGAAGCGGCTCAATATGAGAGCTTTGAGTAAGGGATTATAGTCTAATATTGCTGAGTTGGCACTTTTTTAAATCTAAAGATTAGACCCTGTGTGCCAGCTCTTTCGTTGATGAGTGATCCTCGATTGCACTGTCAACTGTTGAAATGAGTGCACCCTTTTAAAACTGGTTTGTTGGATGGTCTGCCCCTTGCATGGAGAAATCCCCAAATTGAGGGATTTAAATTTCATCTCTTTATGCTAATTTTGTAGTTCAAGTGGTAATACTCGAAACGAACATAAAAAGAGGAATAAAACAAAATTTAATGTTCTCACAAATGTAAGTAATATCTCACAAGAAAAGGAGGAAAGTAATTGGTGGCCAAAAAATTTAAAAAAAGTCTACAGTAGGTATCAAACCTATGTCCGGCGGACTCACAATGGTGAAAACAACATCTTACAGGTTTTCCCTTCCCTGGCCCAATGCACCACACGGATACTTGTTTTCTTCTACAAAAAAGGTTTTGTATCTTTATCATGCTAAAATTCATCTCCTTCCATAATTCTATCCGTAACAGGGCATTATTCACTTATTTAAAGTAGCATACATTGGTAATTGGCGGGGACACTTTCCCACGACTTATTAAGCATGGGCCGATAGTCTAGTACCACGGACGCTTTTATCCATGGAATATTGCCTATCTACCTCGCTTATTAGGTGTAGGTAGATTCCTTGCTGGTATCCGTGGCCATGGTGACTTTGACAGAAAAATCCATTTTGACCAACCTCGCTTACAAGGGTGCGTTTACATTTGATAACTAACATTCAAATGCTTTAAGCGGAAATTATTTTGCGGAAATTTTTATATAAAAAGAAATAAAAGTCATATATGTATATATATGCATTTGTGTGTGTATGTATATATATATATATATATATATATATATATATATATATATATATATATGCACACATACATACATATATATATATATATATATATATATATATATATATATATATATATATATATATATATATGATTGTAAATATAACTTCATAATTTTATATGCATTCGAATTGAAATTGCTAATAAAACTTACGACATAAAAATTTACTAATTAGGTATGCAATTAAAACGTTCTGACATAGAAAGACATGACGGATTTACAATTTACATACATAAGGCGTGTGCGGTAAAACTAGCTGTTTTAGTGAATGTTAGCGGTTTTACTAACTGTTAACGGTTTTACTAGTGATTAGCTGTGATCCACTAGTGATTAGTGATTAGCTGTTCAACTGGTGATTTAAAATAAATGCGTTTGGTAAATGTAGCTGTTGAAGTAGTAGATTTATATCAAATGACTAAAAAGGGCACAATAAATAAAGGTTTTTAGTAAATAAAAAGATGAATTTTGTAATTACAATGTAACCACTAGGTAGAGGTTCTTAAAAGCTACTTTCATTAGCTTTTGAAAAACACTACACAAACCTCTAACCACTACCTCATCCAATACTTTACCGAACATTTTTAAGTAGTGGTTTATAACATTTTGATCACTACAAATCACTAAACTCTACTTGAACCTCTATTACCGAACACAGCCATAGAATCAAAGAGGATTGAAAAAAAAAGGAAGAAAATGATCAACCGAAAAATTTAATTTTCAAAACAACTCAAGACAACTGCAAAATACGAAGATAAATAAATAATAATGAATGAAAGGCACCAGCAACA
>JAKOGI010004596.1:0-10000 GCA_029747015.1 Carnegiea gigantea
CTTTCTCTCTCTCTCTCTCCCTATATATATATATACCGGTAGATATATTTATACGTATATATACATACATACATCCATATATATATGCATATATATATATATATATATATATATATATATATATATATATATATATATATATGTATATTATATATATATATATATATATATATATATATATATATATATATATATATATATCTATATACACACACACATATATATATATATATATATATATATATATATATATATATATATATATATATATATATGTATATTATTCTTTATGTATGTATGGATGCCTATATATATATGTTATGGTATTGTAATTATGTATGTATTACATGTGTGTGTTGTGTGTGTGTGTGTGTGTGTGTGTGTATATATATATATGTGTACAGTGTGTGTGTGCGTATTTGTCCTATATATATATATATATATATATATATATATACATACATACATACATACATACATATACATATATATGTGTATATATATGTGTGTGTCTGTGTGCGTGCGTGCGTGCGTGTGTGTGTATATATATTTATGTATGTATGTATATATTGTGACACCCCTCTACCTTCCGGGGATGTCACACCGCCAGGATCCCCCGAGAGAGACGCCTAAGGCTGTCGTAACTATTGACTTTCTTAAAGAATTCTTCCTAATTCTAGTTTAGTTAGGGGATTTCTGGAGTGAAACTGGAAGAGTTCCGTCTGTAATTGCAACATTTGAAAAGTTTGCATTGCGAACTAAAGGGGGGTGCTTGTGAGTTTACAACAAAATCCAACAAAAACTGAAAGTTTCCCACGAGTCACACACTCGGGGCTGAGGCTTATGCCTTTACAAACACTTACTCAAATAATTTACATAAGTTTACACTACCGGAGCCACTACATGCTCAATTCATGCACTTTCTTAACCAAAATATTAATTCAGGTGGCTTCTTAAACATTGCTTCATCGGTACACCTGCAAGAATGACTGGTAGTCCTAGAAGGCAGACAGGTTCTTTCATTCATTCATCACCTGGGGGGGAAAAGGGGGAAAGGAAATAGAGTGACCCACCACATGCTCAGTGAATGTTCCTCCACTCCTTAAAACAAAACCTTTACAAGCAGTATTACTCATAATATTCACTTAACAAGCAGTTAAGTAATACTAACGTGGTATTAAGCTACATGTCACAGAACGTAGGTTCTTGGCTAAACATTCAAGCATGATAGATTCTTGGTTTCGTATAACATTGGCATGTTAGGAACTTGCTTACATATCTCATGATTCTAAAACACAAAACATTGGATGCACTATCACTTACATACTCAGTATACACTTTTAAACGTCATTATGTGATGTACTATAAGAGACATGGTCACACACACTACTTTAAGTCACATACATCCATGCTTAGAATCCTTTTTCGTTAGGCACGTGTAGAAAATTTCTCTTCCTTCTTTGGATTATCAGGCAATATTACTCATACTAACAACGTATCAAGTATTTTTGTGTTATCAATCATCATATTAAGCTATATGGCACCCTCGTAGGCTATTCACATATCAAACATTCATTCATTTGGGAGAGATACCTTCGTTCATGGAATTTTTAACATGCTATAAACTTTCTTTCTCAATTCATACACTTTGAATTAGACAGGTTTGACATAGAAAAGAATGAGGCCACATGATTTTAGAATCCACATTCAAACATGCTTAAGAATCATTTCATTAAGCATTCATTGAAAACTTTCTTTCTTTCATTGAAAGCATTTTCTTAACCTCTTGAGGTTCTTGTTCTTTTGAAAGAGATTTGATTTCGTATTGGTCGTACAACGACCCTTATAAACTTTTTATACTTCAATCCATATGGCCTCTTAGGCCCATAAAAACTTTTTTATCTTTCAAAACACTTAAAATGGCAAGATGCCAATTGCTTTTCTTTACTTATTAGGAAAATACATCTAGCATAAGATCATTACAGGGTGCTGATTGGGTGAGATCTATTCTCAAACCCCATAGTGAAAGCTAACGCTCATACTAAGCTCTTACTCTCAGGATGGCTACATAACATATTGGACCATTATATTACCCTCATCAAGGCCTTCAAGGGTTTCCTAGTACCAGGACTTATCCCCTAGACTAACATCATTCATATCATATTGTCCGCAGCACATTATCTTAGCTAATCTAAAGCGTATAGGCCGTAACGGCTAATAACTTTGTCGTTTCTTCTGGTAAAATCACTTATCATACAACTCACACCTTTATAAAACGTTTTAGGGATTCCCCCGTTCAAGCCGGTTCACTCCCAAATACTGTTTGTGTAGCTAAAGTAGGCCATTGCTTGCTATTAGTCATGGCTACTAGTAGTTTGAAAACATGAGAAACGTCCTTTGCCAAGACATCACTCTCACATACATATTTCATTTTAGACATATAAAGGGAAGGGATTTACATGTATCATATTCAAGCAGTTCATAATCATTTCAACACAACAAGCCACACATGGCCTCGCAATCCACATGATTGCTGTTAATTCACAACCCAAACTCCCTCCTCACCAGCACCGTACCATAAGAACCTCGAACCACTCATAGTTCTTCCTCAAACCATCCAACTACGATCTCGGTTTTGCAATTCATTAATCATAACATACTATCATGCTAGCTTATAAGGAGGTGGGGGTTTAGATGCTTACCTGGGGAAGCAACACCTTTCAGCAGTGCGTTACAGCACACATACATACATATATATACAATCACATCCATATATATAACTATGGTACCTTACTTAGCAAATCAAGTATGAATTGACTCTAAGCATTTGTAGTTCACTTCGAAGTTATTAAACGAACAAGAGTTAACTAATCGTATATATATCAATCCTAAACATTTATGGTTTACTTTGAAGTTATTATACGAACATGAGTTAAGTTCTATTTAAACATAAAACGATTCACTATTTAGGCTAATTTGATCATTTAAACATAATGCGATTCAAGCGTTCACATCCATGATTCAAGTCACTTCGGAGTCACTATTTAAGCCTAATTTGGTCATTTAAACATAAAACGATTCAAGCATTTACATCCATGATTCAAGTCACTTCGTAGTCACTATTTAAGCCTAATTTGGTAATTTAAACATAAAACGATTCAGGCGTTTACATTCATGATTCAAGTCACTTCGTAGTCACTATTTAAGCCTAATTTGGTCATTTAAACATAAAACGATTCAAGCATTTACATCCATGATTCAAGTCACTTCGTAGTCACTATTTAAGCCTAATTTGGTCATTTAAACATAAAACGATTCAAGCATTTACATTCATGATTCAAGTCACTTTCAAGCAGCGTTTTTATGCATAATCTGATTCGAACTAACTCAGGCATAACTAAAAACATAGCTACAGCCTATAAATAGATTATGTGCATGTTCTAGGCTGGAATTAAAAGCTGATTGAGACATGCATAACTGATGGCAGCAAGCAAAAGTCTGGGTGTACAATTTGGTTGAGCATAAATGGGTATGAAATCAACAGGCAACACATTTTCATTCAATTCTTGACATTTCTAACGAATCTAGCTAATCCTAATCTGACATGCAACATCAATCTGCTGAAAACGTTTTTTTTGAAAATAATAATAACTTAGGAGGGGAGAAATAGTTACTTGGATTAGCCTAAGTTCAACTCAAATGCCAACAATTGCACACTCTAATCTACTGAACCCAAACCCTAGCTCGAATGCTTGCAAAACCTAGACCTTAGCTTCCCGATTTTGATGGCGTTTGAAGGTGATTTGGGTCGAATTCGACCCCCAAATATATAAGGGAGATTGCTTGTGGTGTGGGTGGCCGGATTCTGGCACGTGGGTGGTGGTTTTCGGGCAGTAGACATGTGGTTTTTTGGGTAGTTTGGCCGTGTGAAGTGGGAGAAGGAGATGGTGGACGGTCGTGACGCGTGGGTAGGGGACCGGTGGCTGCTTCCTCTCGCCGGCGATGCGTGGCAGATGGCGGTGACGCCAGAAGCCGGCCTGTAGTTGCCGATGAGCGAGAGAGAGAGGGAGAGGGAGTGAGCATTTGAGAGAGGGAGGAAGGGGGTCGGGGGTCACGGGTTCTCCTCAAACCCGACTTAGTCCCTCCCTTTTCTAATTTCCTTTCTCTTTTTTTTTTTGGTTTTGTTTTGTGGCTCAATTAACCAATTCAGCTAGGTTCTAGTCCCAAACCCGTTAGCGATCAGACAAAACTTGAGTTGAAACGTCCTATAACTAACATTTTAATTTAAACTTCGGGAATCGACTAAATAAAACGAAAACGATTTTAAAAACTCGGTTTAGTATCGATTCAATAATTTTTATAAATAAGTAACGCCAATAATAACATAAACCATATAGTCGTTCTTTTTAATAAAATTAATCGTTAAAAACGCACACAGTTGACTTAATACCCTTGTTGAAAAAATAATTCAAGCGCAGATTCGTAAATTCAGCAACTGAAATAGTTAGTCGGCAGTAGAATGAAAATGCGGCCCTTACACTCTCCCCCTAAAAAGAATTTCGTCCTCGAAATTGCTTATCTGATAGAAATAGTGCGGGGTATTTTTCACGCATTTTGCTTTCTAATTCCGAAGATGCTTCTGCCACCTTGTGATGTTTCCATAACACCTTAACATACGAAATGCTTCTATTTATGAGTTTCTTCTCCTTTTTCTCCAAAATCCGAATGGGTTCTTCTACCTAGGTGAGATTTTCTTTGACATGCGGGGGTTCACCGCTATGCCATCTTTGGTCACTATATGTTCTAGAAATTGCACCCTTTTCTAACTGAAACTCGTACTTTTTCAGCTTGGCATATAGCTTGTGCTCTTCTAGGGTTTTCAACATCATTTGTAAGTGGTTTGCATGTTCTTCCCTGGTCTTGGAGTACACCGGGATATCATCAATGAATACCACTACGAATTCATTGAGGAAGGGTCCAAAGACTTTGTTTATTAAGTCCATAAAAAAAGCAGGAGCATTAGTTAATCCAAATGGTAATACTAAGAACTCGTAATGCCCTTATCAAGTGTGAAGGCGGTTTTAAACACATCTTCCTTTTTGATCTTCAATTAACAGTACCCCGATCTCAAATCAATCTTTGAGATCACTGAAGCACCGGCCAACCAGTCAAACAAGTCGTCAATTCGAGGGAGTGGGTATTTATTCTTAATCGTCACCTTGTTCAGCTCTCGATAGCCGATACATAACCTCAGGTTTCCATCCTTCTTTTTCACAAAAAGCACTGGTGTTCCCCAGGGTAAAACACTAGGTTGAATTAACCCTTTATTTAGTAACTCCTGCAACTGAGTTTTCAATTCTGTCAATTTAGTAGGTGCCATTCGATAAGGTGTCTTGGATATTGGGGTAGTTCCAGGTACAAGTTCAATGGTAAACTCGATTTCTCGGTCGGGTGGTAGCCCCGGTACTTCTTGAAATACCTGTGGAAACTCCCTTGCTATTGGAATCTCATTCAGGTCTAGGTCTTCTAGTTCTGTGGCCTTAATTACGCACAGATAACCCCGACACCCTTTTCTCAGCATCTTGATTGCTTGCATAGTAGATACAGTCGGAATGGTCACTTGGTCACTTCTCTTAAAGGTTACTCTTTTCTCTGTTAGGGGCTGAGAGGGTAACTAACTTCCTTTCGCAGCCAATAGTAACTTTATGCCTAGTTAACCAATCCATCCCTAGAATAACATCCCAGGTGTGTATATCTAGTTGTACTAGATCTATAGGGAGAACTCTCACTTCCAACTAAATAGTACAGTTTTTGAAAACAAAATCAGTGTAGTAAGTGGATCCTAAGGGAGTGGTCACATGTAGTTGCACATCCATTTCACTAGGCTTATTGGCAAGTTTCTTTGCAAAGGCAGGATTTACAAAAGAATGTGTGGCTCCCGAATCAAATAAAACATGAGCGTAAAGATGTTTGATAAGGGAGGTACCTGATACAGCGATAGTGGGGTCCTCTGCCTCTTCACCTTTCAGAGAAAACACTCGGCCACCTGCTTGCGGCCTTTTTCCACCTCTGTTGCTCCCCGAAGTTACATTCGTACGAGGGCGGCCTCTTTGTGAGACTGGGTTAGTTCCCGCGCCTGAAACTTGTGTGCTGCTTTGCCGATTCCACACCTTCTTGTGGCAGTTTGCAATCTTGTGATTTGTAGCACCACACCCATAGCATTCTTGTGCACCATATCTACACTGACCCGAATGCATACGCCCACACTGGTTGCAGGGCTCCATCTCTTGCCTCGACGTGACTTGTATTCCTTTACCCCGATCCTTCGTGGGGTTGAAGTTTCTGAATCTCTTATTCCCCTGAGCACCGGATCCTCCTTGACCAAATTTTCTCTTGGCTAGGCCTATCTGTCGACTCTCAGCTTTCGTTTCTTCTATGACCCGGGTAATTTTCACTGCCCTCTGATACATTTCTTAGAAGCTGGTAAAAACATGCCCAGCTATCATCCGTTTGATTGGTCCCTTGAGGCCTTGTTCAAAGTGATCCATCTTCATCTCTTCAGTGGTGATCTGATTGGGCGCAAAGTGGCTAAGTTCATTAAACTTTGTCGCGTGCTCCGTCATACTCATCTGTCCTTGCTTCAAACGTAAAAACTCCTGTTCTTTTGCCCTTTTCATGTCTCGAGGGTAGTATTGAGCATCCATCAGGGTTTTTAGCTGCTCCTAGGTTAAAGTTGGTTCACCAGCTTGGGGTTTAACAGTACCCCGCCAGAATTCTGCCTTCTTTTCAAACTAATGGGTTGCTAGGCGCACCTTCGAGCCTTCAGGGCAGTCCATTACCTCGAATAAGCTCTCCATTCTTCTCAACCATTCCTCATATGCAATGGGGTCAGTTCCACCACTAAACTTTGGTGGTTTTAGCTTGTTAAATTGACAGATCATTTCCAAGGCAGTTGGCTCCGCCATTGGTTCCCTTCGAGGAGGCATTAGCTACATGACTGTTTATGCAAAGTTGTTTAGTTTTATGTATGAAAATAGATTGTCAAAGGCATCTAAAAGCATAATACAATATTAGATAGCATTCATAATTTTTAAGTATTGGTGCGATCCTACTCTGGTCGCACGAACACTCCTTTTTCCTTACTAAAAACACGCATTCACACTTTACGAAACATGGGGGTAATACCCCTGTTCATTTATTCATTTCGAGGGTACACGAAGCTTAGAAGTCATTTAAAAGATTCTAACAGACTAACGCCTTAGGGAGGAAAGAAACTAGGAGGGTACACTGGCTATGATTTATCTAGATACATTGCATACATTAGCGACTTTAGGATACACATGACTCTAAACATCACCTGAGGAATCTTCCTCAGGAGGGTCATCTACCACTGGCTCATTCGAGCCTTCAGACTCAGCTGGGGCTAAAAGCTCTTGTAGTATTGGAGTAGGAGTGTACTCTATGTTAGGCATCTCATCCACTAGTTCTTTCATCTTAAGCATGGTAGCTTGCCATCCCTGAGGATAGTACGCTCCATAGGCATCCATCCAGCGTACCCGCATCATGGCAACCCGTTTATAGTGCGCTGCTTGGGGCACTTCAGCGAAGAGACGCCTCATTTGGCAAAATTCCACTTGGTTTCTTTGAGCCATAGTGGTGGGGAGGCACTGGCTCACCGCAGGTTGGATGAGCTCGGTTTGGACAAGTTGGATGGCAGCTGCATTTCTCTGGCGTAAAGTGAGTCCGAAGTGATCTACATAGTGCTCTGCTCGTAGTAGGAATTCCACTAAACCTCAATACGAGTAAGGGGCACATTCCTCCCTACATAAGGTTAAATGTCGTAAGGTGATGGTCACTTCCCTCCACTTTCCGTAGAAGGGCATCTTCCTTACAAAGCTTGCTGCCCAAGTACTTTGACTGATTCCGTTGCGCACTCTTCGGCTATGCACCTCCATTGCGTGCCAGAATATAACCGCATTCCATACGGCCAACCAAAAAGGCAAGTAAACGTGATCGACGATGTGAAAAACCATCCTATACTACCACACTGGGTGAGGGATGAAACTAGCAAGCACGTATTTGTATGGGAGTCCTAAGCCGTGTTTCTAGTTCGTGCACACAAGTAAGCAAAGCAAGCACATAGTAAGTTCATCCAAGCACTTTAAAGCACATATTTCACATACTGAAACTCCTAATGTCACGTCTAAATGCATATGCAAACCTATGACTCTGATACCACCCAATGTAACACCCCTCTATCTTCCAGGGATGTCACACCATCAGGATCCCTCGAGGGAGACCTCTAAGGCTGTCCTAACTATTGACTTTCTTAAAGAATTCTACCTAGTTCTAGTTTAGTTAGGGGATTTCTGGAACGAAACTGCAAGAGTTTTGTCTGTAATTGCAACATTTGAAAAGTTCGCATTGCGAACTAAAGGGGGGTACCTGTGAGTTTACAACAAAATTCAACAAAAACTAAAAGTTTCCCATGAGTCACACACTCAGGGTTGAGGCTTATGCCTTTACAAACACTTATTTGAATAATTTACATAAGTTTACACTACTAGAGCCACTACGTGCTCAATTCATGCTTCCTTAACCAAAATATTAATTCAAGCGGCTTCTCAAACATTGCTTCACAGGTATACCTGCAAGAACGACTAGTAGTCCTAGAAGGCAGAGAGGTTCTTTCATTCATTCATTACTTGGGGGGGGGAAGGGGAAAGGAAATGAAGTGAGCCACCACATGCTCAGTGAGTGTTCCTCCACTCCTTAAAACAAAACCTTTACAAGCAATATTACTCATAATATTCACTTAACAAGCAGTTAAGTAATACTAACGTGGTATTAAGCTACATGTCACAGAACGTAGGTTCTTGGCTAAACATTCAAGCATGATAGATTCTTGGTTTCGTATAACATTGGCATGTTAAGAACTTGCTTACACATCTCGTGATTCTAAAACACAAAACATTGGAGGCACTATCACTTGCACACTCAGTATGCACTTTTAAACATCATTACGTGATGTACTACGAGAGACATGGTCACACACACTACTTAAAGTCACATACATCCATGCTTAGAATCCTTTTTCGTTAGGCACGTGGAGAAACTTTCTCTTCCTTCTTTGGATTATCAAGTAATATTGCTCATACTAACAACGTATCAAGTATTTTTGTGTTATCAATCATCGTATTAAGCTATATGGCACCCTCGTAAGCTATTCACATATCAAACATTCATTCATTTGGGAGAGATGCCTTCGTTCATGGAACTTTTAACATGCTATAAACTTTCTTTCTTAATTCATGCACTTTGAATCAGACAGGTTTGACATAGAAAAGGATGAGGCCACATGATTTTAGAATCCACATTCAAACATGCTTAAGAATCATTTCATTAAACATTCATTGAAAACTTTCTTTCTTTCATTGAAAGCATTTTCTTAACCTCTTGAGGTTCTTGTTCTTTTGAAAGAGATTTCATTTCGTATTGGCGGTACAACGACCCTTATAAACTTTTCATACTTCATTCCATATGGCCTCTTAGGCCCGTAAAAACTTTCTTATCTTTCAAAACACTTGAAATGGCAAGATGCCAACTGCTTTTCTTTACTTATTAGGAAAATACATCTGGCATAAGATCATTACAGGGTGCTGATTGGGTGAGATCTATTCTCAAACCCCATAGTGAAAGCTAACGCTCACACTAAGCTCTTACTCTCAAGATGGCTACATAACATATCAGACCATTATATTACCCTTATCAGGGCCTTCAAGGGTTTCCTAGTACCAGGACTTATCCCTAGGCTAACATCATTCATATCATATTGTCCGCAGCACATTATCTTAGCCAATCTGAAGCGTATGGGCCATAACGGCTAACATCTTTGTTGTTTCTTCTGGTAAAATCACTTATCATACAACTCACACCTTTATAAAACATTTTAGGGATTCCCCCGTTCAAGCCAGTTCACTTCCAAATACTGTTTGTGTAG